>CM076575.1:685792128-686013555 GCA_034641835.2 Pinus albicaulis
TAAAGTGTCGGGTGGGATGCCAAGTGGATGGGCCACGGTGGCATGGGATTTTTTTCCGAAGTTTTGGTTTTAAAAATAAAACTCTGGGTTGATTATTTTTTCGTGTTAAACATATATATCATATGTTTAAAGCATTTCTCATATATGTTTTTTATTATATGATAAATTAACCAATATAATTAACTTATCATAAGGGCGGGACTATTATATAATGATATATTTAACCAAAGGGCGCATGATGCGGGTTTTTAATGAATAATTGGGAAATAAGTACTTTGGTTAAACTTTATAATAAGATGGGTTTTTTGGATATTTATATAAAAGGAGTTATATACTTAGGATAAGGCATTTTGACTAGGGATTTAGTAAATAGAGTTAAATGTAAATATGACAAAGGGACAAGGGAACTCAAAATACTTTGCACATCTAAGAAAGTGACAATTTCTGAAGTAAATTACAATATATTATCTTCAACACTTAAACTTAGAATAGTAAGTCATTTTGAGGGATTTTTATGGAAGTTTGCATGATTTTCCTAAGCAAAATGGGATTTTACTTAGGAAAAGATTGAAAGTGAATGATAATGGATAACTTCAAGTACTTAGGTCTTATTGATCATCAGGCCGAGGGTCCGGTCCCTCCAAAAGTCAAGGAAATGCCTTGAGCCCCTTTGACCCCCAAATACCTTAGCACTTTTGGGGAAATTAGTAACAACTTAGGGAGAAAGTGATGTGGGAAGTTAATGATTTTGACTTTTCTTTCTGTGATTTTTTCAGTGCTTTTCTTGCTTTCAGTACTTGTGATGAAGGTAAAAGATTAACATATTTAACAGCATCATTCATCACATGAAAGGGAGTTTGAACTCCACGTGGATCTACTTCAAACGTAGGACCAACGGGTAAACCTCTCATTCTGCTCTATTTCGTTTTTATGAATGTGCATGATCGTGGGAGTCTCTGTTAAGTAGTACGCCCCTGCTCTGTGGAGGTTGAATCCCAACCAACCTCTAGGTGTTAAATCCCCGAAAGAGGCAAGGCACATGTGAGTTTTGAACCAGTAACCTGTTCAAAACCGAGCTAGATTGTGGGTAACTGTATGAGAAAGTACTGAGTACTTGTGAGGAGTATTGTACTGAGTTTGTTACTTGATTTCTCCATTATAATATACACAATAGCTGCGGGGTTTTCAGCTATAAGCTTTCCCCATACATACTATGTTAATGTGTATGATGATTTGATGTGCTATCGCTTGTTTTATTTCCGCATGTTTGATGATCTGAGTGGAAGAGATTATGTGTTGCATATAAATTCGAATTGTATGTGATCAGGATAGTCTCGGTGGATAATTAATTATTATTCAGCAAATTTCTACAGGTGGAGGTGTGAGCCTTTGGATTCCCTTATTGCGTATATAGGCATCTTATACTTCTATTTGTTGGTTGAAGCCAACGTGCATAAGTATATGTGGTTGTTATTGTAAATATCGTAATGAATAAATGGTATGATTTCCATGTTTCAGTAGGATGTCATCGTAAATATTGCATCAAGTTGGGTTACAAAGCACCATGGGTAGTACGTTTTATTTTCAACGGTTTGTTGGTTATAGGTGTCATAGAACACCGAGGACAGCATTCTCCCAAGGGGGAGGGGTTTATAACAACCACGGGTTAAAGTTCGTGTAATAAAGGATAATATAAGCAAAATAAGACCAAGGTCATGGGACACGTATAACAAGCTTAATGTTGGTTAAACCATCCCAGTTGGTGTCACTTTGGTTTATTGTGGCTAAGGAAATTGGCGAAGGAAAATAGACATTAATTGGCATTTATTTATGAAAATAAAGGAAAATAGGAGAAAAAGGAGATGAAAGGTCAGAAGTTTCCATGAGAAGGAAATTGAAGGAAAATTAGAGGAAAGTGAAGAAAAAAGAGGCCTCAATAATAAAAAGACACGAGAGGATTATTTTGGGTCCTTTTGTCAGTTTTTCTTTGGAATTAGTTTCATATAGAGAGAGAATAGCATGAAGAGGAGGAAACAAGCAAGAAAAGGAAGTAAAGTGACAAGCAAGGGGCAAGAGAGGAAGGTTGGATCAAGTAGCTTTAACAGGAGGATTTTGTAGGTAACAGGTTGCATGTGTGATTTCCTAGCTAAGGTGTGAATGTATGATACATGCATTTGTTTATTTGGTTCAATTGTTGTCATTGGAATGGGTTTTTCCTAGTTTGACAGTGGTTTCAGCCTTTCCTTGCCATTTCCTGGATAACCATGGTTTTATGGGATTCTTTTCTGGTTGAGCTTTGGATTGTTAGAAGGTTTTGGAACCAGGTGAGGTGGTATCGGGACAACTCCCAAGGGTTGGGTGTGGAGGTGGTTTAATCCTCAGGAAGTCCTCGATGAGTGGGTGGAGACAGGAAAATTCCTCAAGGTATTGGTGAAGAAACTCTGAGGAATCCAAGATTATTTTGGGCTTCGTGATCTCTTGATTGGTTTTGGCAATATCACGGTAGCTTGAGGGTGGAGGTGGTTTAATCTTAGGAAGCCATAGTTATTTATGTCTTGATTTCCCAAATTCATGTTTGGAATATGGCTTGGGGGATGATTGGCTGAAAGAAATATTTGATTCAAGCCAATCTATGGTCGGGTGGTACGTGGAAGTCCCTCACTTGTCTGGATTTTGCGTCAGTTAACAAGAGTTATTTTTCTTATTGTGATTTATTAGAACTTGTACATGTTATTATGGTGATTTTATGGTTGTTATGTTATGGTTATATGATGGTTATAAGCATGCATCTGTTATGTGCTCTAACTATGGCTTTGTTAAGGATTTGAGAAGTATTTGATGGTTAATGAATGCATGGGCTAACAAGTGTTATTGCAGCTATTATGATAGGGCATTAGACCTTCTTGGTGATTCTCATATAAGTTTCAAACTCCTATGATCATATATGCATTCATGATGCTTACATGTTCACCGTGTGTTTGATGAAATGATTTTCATGCTTAGGCCTGATTAGAACAAGTTCTTGCTCAAGTTTTGTATGTTTAGTGTCATTTTTATTTCATTTATCATTCTAGGAAGTCTTAGGACATTTTGGGCAATGGTCTAAAGTTTGGCCTATAATTGTGGCTCATATCTCGAAACCACAGGCATTGAACTAAGTAATTTGGTCACAACTGCATGGAGCAAGGCTTATGAGTGCGGTTGGAGACCTTCTGTTATCACCTGATCTGGACCTCAGGCTGAAAAAGGGAAATCAAGGTAACATCTAAACAACGCTTAGCCTTGTAGCTAGCCCCACAAGGTCATGAGAGGGCTCTCTCTATAAAAGGATATTCAACAAAGTACAATAATGGACTAATTTTAGGCTAGGTATAATAATGGGAAAAAATTTAATGAAATTAAAGAATTTTTTCAGGGATGTGTGGGACAAATAGGATAGTTTGAATCGGGGAATCAAATCAAGGGTACAGGTTATCTCATGGGGCAAGGTAGGCAGGAAATTCAGCCATTAAGTTTAAATAAGGATGGAATGGAAAGACTGGTGAGGAGCTGAAAAGGGAATGGAAGATTGATCCTTTTCAAATAGAAGAAAAACACAGAGTATTGAATGATTTCCCAAGGCAGAGCATAAAGAATGGATTCTACCTTTCTATCTTGAAAACATTCAACCAAAGATGTTTATGAATGAATGATGAACATAACAGTTTACATATGAACACAAAGGAGAGAACAAATGCTAAATTTCATACCACATGGATCCCACAAATCAGAGCTGCATCACTTTATTAATTCCTAGTCCAAAACTGTTACAATGGAGCGCAGAGCGTTCTCCTTGATTTCCACACTATTCCCCTACTTACTTATTTACAAACTGCTTTACAAATGGTTTAAAATTACATTAAATAGACTGAAATGTGGGAAATAGATCCACAGAAAAAGGGAGTTGTTTTACTGACTCAGAACTGAAATCTAAAGATAGAAAAAGAACCAACAATCTGCCTAAAAGAAGGAACAACATTACATTTGACCATCTTGGCAGATTCACTGTTACGCTGTTGAATGAAAAATAGGCAATTTGAAGAGCAGATCCCTATTTTTTCTGCTGCTGTAGAAATCTTTGTTTTATATTAGCTCTCGACCCTTTGACTGTTGCTTTTCTTTCTATTATTACTCTCTTGAAGAAAAATCCAGCTTTGAAGAAAACGCCTTGAAAATGAATTAAAATGAAATTATGCCTTTAATGAAGGAAAATCCCCTTTGAATGAATATGAGCGGAGGGAAAGGAGGTGGGGTCCGCATCACAATAGGAATCGGAGAGGAGGGAGGGGATACAACATACAGTGAAAGACTTGCGATGTGTTTTAATACATAAGGGCAATCGCACTCGAGGATCGGGGACAGGGGAAGGCGTATTAAGACGCGACATAAACTCCGATGCGATTGGAAAGGCCCGATGGGTAATGCAATAAGAGAGCGGGGAAAACCCTTTGAAAGTAAATAAAAATGTTTTTTCACTTTTTACAAAGGGAGGAAGGATTTTTACATTTAAAGAGCGGAGAGCCTTTTAAGGTGGGACCGGGGTGTAGCGCGATCGCAATCGGAATCGGGCGTGGAGGACGGGAAAAATATAATGTGCCAATGGATTTTACCGATGCGATGGTGAATAAACGATGGGGGGGAAAGTCCTTTATAAAACGAATTAATATAAAATTCAATTTTTACAAAGGAAAATGGCTTTTAAATTATGGAAGGGCAGAAGATTATATGGTGGGACCTGAAGGTCCATCGGCATCGGGAGATCAGAGGAGAGCGGAGGCAAAGTGAAATATGAAAACGCCGATTGCGATGATCCGATCGCGTATGGGCCGTCAGATCTTTAATCGGATCAACGGTTGGGATATAATCAGGCAGAGCTGATTGGGGGTTTACAATCGGGAGCTCTTAATCGCATCGGAGTTTTGCGAACACAAGGGCCAAATCGGGGCGCATATGTTAATTGTTGCGATGCGATCAGGGAAGGTTTGGAACGGCAGAGATTATATGATGTAGAACTTAAACTTGTTATAAAGTTTAAGGGGTCATGAAGGGGAAGTGGTTTATGTATTGTGATTACAACAGGAGGGACGGGGTATTTATAATATGAAACTTTAAGGGGAAGGTGGGAAAAGGGATTGTTTTAGGGTATAGGGGAACTTTGTTCACTTAGGCATAAATTTCAATCCAGAAGTCAGTTTTGAGAGTGTAGTATACCGTTGGAAAGCTCTTTCCAGGCTCTTTTTGCTGAACATACTTAGAACATGATTTGATACTGAAAATGCTATGGAAAATTTCTCTGAAAGGCAGGGTGATGACTTTGTGGAGATAGCAGCTTCTGAAGTGTGACTTATTACATATGATGACATAATTAAAAGTAAAGTATCATGTTTTCACCTGAAAACATGGTTTTGAGGTGAAAATTACATCAAACTAAATAAAACATTTCTTTGATCTTCCCAGGTACTATGACTTTGAGTTTATTGACTCCCTCGTGACCTTGCTAGTATTTATTGACACTTGACTTATTAATTTGACCATGGTGAGATCCTAGAACCTAATGAGACCCATCCTATGACCTACTGACATGACTCCCAAAGTAAAAGTAACTCATGACTAAAGACCCTAGAGAGGAGAATTAGCAAGTTTCACACGAGGGAAAACTGATGAAAAATCACTACCATCAATGAATCCATGACCTAATGGAATGGTGAAATTTATTGGTATGGGACTCATAATATGCAAATGCAAAAGAGAAATTTTGATCACTGATGGCAGTATGACTAGACTGACACTAACATTGGCTCCAATGGGGATGGTAGCTCCTTGGAGGTGCCAAGAACACCGTAGACAAAGTAGCCTTATCCATTGGGCATGGAGTAAAAAAATACTGAAAACTGACACTATGTAGACTGACTCTAACTCTACTAAGACTGAAGACTGAAATAAAAGCAAACCATACACATATCATTCAAGTTTTATAGCCTTCACCTCGGGCCCCAAACTTCAATGACTGTGTACTTGAACTCTGACCAAAAATAACATGGTATATACAATGATGGTGACATAGTTTCTAATCCATTATCTTCAACAATGGTAGTGCTTCAAAAGTCTACCATTCACTGCTTCTCCAGGGCAATCTTGGCCATCCATTTCTGAAAGAAAGAAAGCATTATGTCCCCTGTATGTTGAAATCCTATATGGTCCTTTCCACAGGTTGTCAAACTTACCATGCTTCCCTTTGTCCTCATTTCTTGCATCCCATCTCAACACTACATCATCCAACTGAAACTTTTCTGCTTTGGTCTTTCAATCATAGATCTTCTTTATCTTCTCCTGTAACTGAATAGAGTTCTGTGAAACTTCCTCTCTTGTTTGCTAAAGGTGGATCATCTGATTGATTCTTCGTTGATTGTCATCGTCTTCACTACCAACTTCTTGCAATAATCTCATAACTGGAACTATAAGAGATGTAGGAAAGACAACATCAATACCATAAACCAATTCAAAAGGTGACATACCTATGGATTTCTTGCTGCTAACTCTGTCTGCCCACAATGTGTTGATGAGCTTTCGATGCCAGTTTCTCTTGTTTGCCTCCAGCAATTTATTGATTATATTTATCAGAGATTTGTTCGATGATTCTTCCAGGCCGTTTCCTTATGGGTAGTATGTTGTTGAATTCCCCAACACGATATTATATTTGTCACAGAAATCCACCATCTTCTTAGACTTGAACGTTGCTGCGTTTTCTGTTATGATTTTGTAAGGGCAACCAAAACGAGATAAAATATTCGATTCTAGGAATTGAATAATTACCGTATATGTATCTTGCCTTGCTGGGACGGCCTCGATCCATTTAGTGAAGTAATCTGTACCTGTAAAGATCCATCGATGCTGTGCTGATGAAGCGGGATGGATTTCTCCTTTGAAATCGAGTCCCCACTGCTGAAAGGGAGCATTTACTGAAACTGGTTTCAAAGGAAGAGGAAGCAATTTCTTCTTCCCTTGGAAAATTTGACATTCATGACAACTCATCACTGTTTTATATAAATCTGAAAATAAAGTGGGCCAATAATATCCTGATCTCGATACTTTGTTAGCTGTAGTCTTCCAAAATAAATGACCACCACAATCACCTTTGTGAAAGTCGTGCATTACCTTCTGAGCCTCTTCTTCAACTAAACAATTAAGCAGAATACCTCCTGGATCTTTCCAATAAACAACACTATTTAAAATACAGTATTTAGCAGACTTAAGTTTCAATGATCTACCTTTGCTTTTAGACATCCCTGGAGGTCGTGAAAGATGCTGAAGAACATAAAAAATATATGAATACCATGGCGATTGTAGAAAAATGTCTGAAATTGGAACAAGCAAACCTTCATCTTCATCCTCTGACATTTCTGTTATGAGGTTTATATCCAGGGCACACAGATTTGATTGGGCCATCAATTTTTCCAAGCCTTGGCCTTTGATCAACTTCGTGGGTTTGATCTCCAAATCGTACTCCAACATAACTGCTATCCATTTACCTCTTCGACCTTCTGGATTAGTTTGCATCAACACATCCTTCACTGCTGCATTAGGGACATATGCTATAGTATGTCAATGCAGAATATAGACCCTAAAATCCTTCAATGCCTTTATAAGAGCCAATTCTTGTTTCTTAATAATATTATACCTTAAACCAGCATCTCTAATAGTCCTACTGAAAAAGGCAATTGGATTTTCAACCTGATCTCTCTTTTGCATCAAAACAGCAACCATAGTATGCTCTGAAGCAAATGAAAAAATAATAAAATATTGAGTGTAGTCGGGACTAATCAAGACTGGGGCATTGGACAAAGCAAACTTTACCAGATTAAAAGACTTGATAGCTTCCTCACTCCATTTGACAGTGCTATCCTTCTTCAACATGTTAGTCATTTCTCTCAAATGTTCAGCCAAATTGGGTATAAATATGCACAAGAAATTCATCTTACCATTGAATTCTTGAATCTCCTTTTTGTTCCGTGGAAGGTCTATGTGTTGAATTTCCTCCACTCTAGATGGGTCAATACGGATACCATCTTTAGAGATGATATGCCCCAACAACTTGCCTTCATCCATGGCAAAGACACTCTTCTTTGGATTGAGAGAGATCCCAAACTTTCCGCATCACTAAAACACAACCCTCAAATGGTGCAAATGCTCATCATCAAAACCAGAAAATATTGTGAGATCATCCAAATAAACAACAAGAAAAACATCTTTTTCATTGGCAAAAGCAATGTCCATTTCTCGCTGGAAAGTAGCTCTAGCGTTCTTCAGTCCAAATGGCATTTTGGCATACTAGAAGGTTCCCCGGGGTGTTGTGAAGGCAGTTTTGTCTTGGTCTTTCTCATGCACCAAGATCTGATTATAGCCTGAGTAGCCATCAAGTAGTGATATCCTAGATGCTCCAACTACTCTCTACAGAATATGATCCATCTTCGGAAGTGGATAATTATCCTTTAAGGATGCCTTATTCAAATTTCGAAAATCTATGCACAATCTTATCTCTCCTGTCTTTTTATGTACCAGGACCAAATTTGAAATCCAGTCAGAAAATCTAATTGGAACAATGATACCAGCTTTGTACAATTTGTTTACCTCTTTTTCAATGGATGGCAGCAATTTCGGATTGATTCTTCTCAACTTTTGTGTAAATGGTTTCTGATCCGACTTTATGGGAATACTATGCTGAATCATTTTTTTGTCATACACCTTCAAATCTAAATAATCCCATGCAAACACATCAGAAAATTCAGAAAGCAATTTAACATACTTTTCCTTTACCTCAGGGGACAATGCCTTTGACAACTTCACAAACTTGGGCTTGTCAGGTGTTTCAAGATTCACATCTTCAACTCCTTTCTCAAGAGGCACCAAGCTTGGCAGGCTTTGCAACATCATCCTGATCAAAAAGCTCCTCTAAAGGTATGAGACCTCTAGGAATTACATTATCTTTCAACTGCAATATGTCCATCTGATTTGCTTCCATTTCTCGATCATCAACCTCATAGTCACCTTCTATTGGAGTATCTTTGAATTTTCCATCACTCTGTAAAAAAGCATTGATCTCATTGTCATCCCAAAACACTTGCGAATACCTTAAATTGTCCGAAACGGCTGGCCTATGTTTGACATAAATTTCAAACTTGTTGCTGGAGTTCATTGGAATCTTCAAATTGCCTGCAGTAGTGGCAAGAAAATCAGCAATAATATTTTGCATTCTGGGTACTGTTGTCAAAGTGTACTCAGGGAATGTCTTCAAGATATCCAGGACTGCATTTCTATATGCCCTCATCGCAGATGTTTAGCTTGGTACTCTCCTTTAACATGTTTGATTATCAGCTCTGAATCTCCATAAATAGAAATCCTCTTTGCATTTAACTTCTTCAAAATTTTCAGACCTGCAATTAAAGCTTCATACTCTGCTTCATTGTTAGAGCAGTCAAAAGCCAACTTACAAGAACATACTCTAACATTACTAGGAACCTTTTCAGGCTCGAAAACAGGGCTCCGAATCCATATTCCAATATCAGCTCCGTCCATACCAACAACTCCATCAAAATCCATGCTCCAAAGGCCTTCTTCTTCTTCTTGTAGATGCTGAAATTTTGCTTCTTTCTCTTCTTCACCTTAACTGATTTCTGCATCTTTCTGTTGTTCAATGTGCTTTTGCTGCTGGCAGGCAGGAGGCTCAGAAGTGCTTGCTGCTTTATCTTTTTCCTGTTTGAGGACTTCCCTAAAATTCTCTAAAATCTCAGGTATTTCATCTACTTGTACCAACTGAACATTCTGATCATTCAAACCACCATCTGAATATAATACAAAGGACTCTAAATCTGTGTGAACTGCATTAATAGGATGATTGACTGGTTTCTCTTTGTTGGTGATCATGTATTTCATTTTCTTCTCCCTATATAGCTTTCTCAACTGACCAAACACGGGAATGGTGGCATAAGAGAAGTCAAGTTGCATGGTTCCTTTGAGTTTTGCACCCCAATACCTAGATAGAAGCATTCCAAACCGTGGTGGGACATCGGCAACAACTACATCCATCAAAACATTCTTGGCTGGTATTTGATCTAAAGACACTACCAAGTCTTTGATAAGACCAATACAATGGACCCTACCTGATTCAAAGGAATACAAATCATGGTATTTTCGAGTAATATCAAGTCCTAACTTCTCCATGATGGCTTTGGGCATCAAATTATGTGAGGCTCCGGAGTCCAACATAGCATTATGCAAGATGAACTCATGTAATCTAAGACTCGGGTAAAAGGGAGGGACTTCAATTTCTTCTGATTGATCTTCTGTGGCTGGACCAAAGATGAGTTTAGGGTAATCATCTTCTACATTCACCATATCTGATACAGAGTCTATTTGCAAAATTCTAGACATCTAATTTTTATAAGTGCTATTTTTCACCAACTCAGTCAAGGGCATAGACACTTTCAACTTAGAAATTTCATTCTCCAAATTAAAAGAAGGGGCTTTTTCTACCTCTTTGGTGGGAGGGTCTTTCTTTTATGCTTGCTCATTTGTTGTGCTCTGCTGGTTCTTTTCGATTGCAATGTTAATCGCTGAAGGTGCTTTACTGGAGGAAGGATCAGCCGGTTCTTTCCCTTTCTTCTGAGAATCGTTTTTCATTTGGAGCTCTTTTCTTCTCTGAATGGGACTGATCGGAACATCTCTGTTCCTCAAAGAATATTGTTTTTGTTGAGTTGATAAAGCGTTCATGTATCCTCTTTGGTAGTCATCAGACTCATCTTCTAACACTGCATCATTAGCCAAGATGAAATTTTTGTCCTTTCGAATGTCTGCAGTCGCTGTGTATTCCTCATCTTCAGTAAGAAAAATAGGGGCACCATTAGCTGTGAAAAAGTGATTGGCTTCAATCACAGGATCATCATCCTCATCTGTCTTCGTTCCCTGAACATAATTCTGTTGTAATGGAGTTTTGATCTGCTGCTATGGTGCTGCTTGGTCCTGTGCTCTCTGTTCTCTCTGCTTAATTCTGAATTGTGGCTACTGTCCTCTAAAATTCGGATTCCTGATTTGAGGTTCAGGTCTATCCGAAATGGTTAGTCGATCAACCATCTTTTCGACTGTTCGGATCAAAGTGTCCATCTTACTGTCTGAAGGAGAGGCTTCTTCTTTCATCGTGACTCTCTTTTCAACTCTAGTTCGTGCTCTTTTAGCTAGCAGATTAGCTTCTACACTTACAGCTATCTTCTGCATGTCTTCAAGTGTAGTGGGATCTCTCTCTCGTAGTTGATATGCCATATCAGCATCGAAACCATCTGGAAATTTGAGCAAGGCTAATCCCATAGGAGGTTTCAGGTTAGCAAGAATAGCATTATATACAGCATTGAATCTTAGACAATAATCTTGTACAGTTTCACCCACATTTCTTTTAATATTCTCATACTCAGAAAAAATTTGGAGTGGGTTTTTCTTTACCTCCCACCGGTCTAAGAATTGTGTATGTAACTCCTGCAAAGTGCGAATAGAGCCTACTGGTAAGGCTCTTAACCACTTTCTAACTTCACCTCCAAAGCTTTGGACAAACAACCTTGTAGTTACATTCTCTGCCTCTACCTCATGAAGATCAAAAAAATCATTCATCTTATCAACATGTTGCTGAGCTGTGATGCTTTGAGTGGCTTCAAAAATAGGAATTTTACTTTGATAATCAGCAGGCATATCATTCAGAACCTGAGATAAAACCAGGGGTGCATACCGAGCAGCCATGACTCGAGGTGGATTTACAACAGTGTTTATGATACTAGGATTCAAGGGAGGTGTTGATGGAGGAGATGAAAACTGAGAATTGACTGATGGGAATGCTAATGAATTAGGAGGAGGAAATGTTGTTCCTGATGACTCTGAAGGCTCAGGGATATTAGTTACAGTGATAGATGACTGAGGGGAATTCAAAATATAATCATCAATTGATGTATTTGCTCTTTGAACTTCAATATCTAGAAGGAATTCTGGATCTAAAACTGTGTCATCAAGTGCAGTTTCATACTTATTTCTAAACAAAGAAAGCTCAAAAATTGAGGGGAATTCAAAATATAATCATCAATTGATGTATTTTCTCTTTGAACTTCAATATCTAGAAGGAATTCTGGATCTAAAACTGTGTCATCAAGTGCAGTTTCATACTTATTTCTAAACAAAGAAAGCTCAAAACTCTCATCAAAAGAAAGATCTTCTATAAAGAACCACTCACTGGGCCAAGTATGGGATCTGAAGATAGGTCTAGGACTTAGTGATCCTTCTTGCCTTCTGACAATTCTAGGAATCAGATTAGGATTCTCAAACACAGGGGCAGGATTTGGATCTGGATTAGCCCTTGTGTATCTTCTTGAAGCCAGTGTGGTTAAATTTCTATTGTACAATATTTATTTCAGCCTAGCAAACTCTGAACATCATCTTCCAGAGTCCAGGAATTTATAGGGAAACTATTACTGGGGTGCTCTGTCTTTATGCCCTGATATCAGAAATATATTATGACTGTGGATCTTTTGGAATAAGTGTCTGTAATTGTACTCCCTTCCGAAGCGCTTTAACAATGTTTGCCTTGCAATAATATTCAAAGCTCTCAAGCAAATCTTTAAAGTTGAATGTGATATAGGGGAACACATTAAAAACATTTAGGAAAACCTTATCACTCCGGTCATAATATCAAAATATTATAACAATGGCGCGATGCTTTTAAAAAACACCAACCTTCGAACTTATATCATAAAACACTTTCATTCTACCCACGTGACATACATTTCATTCAACGGGGGCCCACACATCCATATTTTTCCTTTTTATGAATTAAATAAACTTTAAATAATATAAAACCGCCGGACTATACCTCGATTTATTGCTCGTGTACTTCACCGCGCGATTGCCGTCGAACCCAATGCTCTCCAGATCGGACAATCCTCGTCAATTTCACATTTTTTCAAAGGCCGAAGTTTAACACATGAAATTTGCGTGATATGGGTGGTATTTGGGTGATGACGTGCCCAAATATTACTGGATCACGTTTTTTTGCCGTGGTTTCGCTCCGGGTCAAAAGCGGCGCGAAAAAGGCGGTTTTGGTTTCCGAAACCCGCTGGTGGTAAATGAACTACGCTTTAACTCAGGTTTAACACTTAACTGCTGGCGTTAACTCAATGGCTGGGTCCCACTCAATATTACTCCGCTGGTAAGAACAAAGCCTTTTACTTTCAACAACATAGATTTGTAGAAGTTTGTCGCGTTTAATATAACCTGGGTTTAACCTTAAGACAAAGGTTTTCAATACTCTTTATTCACACAGGGCCTGATTTAAAATATAATACACATTCAATTTGAGTGCCGAGAACATAAGCTCAAAGACAGTTAGATCGTCTCTCCCCAGTGGAGCCACCAGAAATGTTATCACCTGATCTGGACCTCAGGCTGAAAAAGGGAAATCAGGGTAACATCTAAACCACGCTCAGCCTTGTAGCTAGCCCCACAAGGTCAGGAGAGGGCTCTCTTTGTAAAAGGATATTCGACAAAGTACAATAATGGACTAATTTTAGGCTAGGTATAATAATGGGAAAAAAAATCAATGAAATGAAAGAATTTTTTCAGGGATGTGTGGGACAAATAAGATAGTTTAAATCAGGGAATCAAATCAAGGGTACAAGTTATCTCATGGGGCAAGGTAGGCAGGAAATTCAGCCATTAAGTTTAAATAAGGATGGAATGGAAAGACTGGTCAGGAGTTGAAAAGGGCATGGAATATGGATCCTTTTCAAACAAAAGAAAAACACAGAGTATTGAATGATTTCCCAAGGCAGAGCATAAAAAATGGATTCTACCTTTCTATCCTGAAAACATTCAACCAGAGATGTTTATGAATGAATTATGAACATAACAGTTTACATATGAACACAAAGGAGAGAACAAACGCTAAATTTCATACCACATGGATCCCACAAATCAGAGCTGCATCACTTTTGTCCAAAACTGTTACAATGGAGCACAGAGCGTTCTCCTTGATTTCCACAATATTCCCCTACTTACTGATTTACAGACTTCTTTACAAATGGTTTAAAATTACATTAAATAGACTAAAATGTGGGAAATAGATCCACAGAAAAAGGGAGTTGTTTTACTGACTCAGAACTGAAATCCAAAGATAGAAAAAAGAACCAACAATCTGCCTAAAAGAAGGAACAGCATTACATTTGACCATCTTGGCAGATTCACTGTTACACTGTTGAATGAAAAACAGGCAATTTGAAGAGCAGATCCCTATTTTTTCTGCTGCTATAGAAATCTATGTTTTATATTAGCTCTCGGCCCTTTGACTGTCGCTTTTCTTTCTATTATTACTCTCTTGAAGAAAAATCCAGCTTTGAAGAAAACGCCTTGAAAATGAATTAAAATGAAATTATGCCTTTAATGAAGGAAAATCCCCTTTGAATGAATATGAGCGAAGGGAAAGGAGGTGGGGTCCGCATCGCAATCGCAATCAGAGGGGAGGGAGGGGATACAACATACAGTGAAAAACTTGTGATGCGTTTTAATACATTAGGGAAATCGCAATCGAGGATCGGGGACAGGGGAAGGCGTATTAGGACACGGCATAAACTTCGATGCGATTGGAAAGGCTCGATGGGTAATGCAATAAGAGAGCGGGGAAAACCCTTTGAAATTAAATAAAAATGGTTTTTTTCTTTTTACAGAGGGAGGAAGGATTTTTACATTGAAAGAGCGAAGAGCCTTTTAAGGTGGGACTGGGGTGTAGCGCGATCGCAATCGGAATCGAGCGTGGAGGAGGGGCAAAATATAATGTGCCAATGGATTTTGATGATGCGATGGTGAATAAATGATGGGGGGGGGAGTCCTTTATAAAACGAATTAATATAAAATTCGATTTTTACAAAGGAAAATGGCTTTTAAATTATGGAAGGGCAGAATATTATATGGTGGGACCCGAAGGTCCATAGGCATCGAGAGATCGGAGGAGAGCAGAGGCAAAGTGTAATATGAAAATGCCGATTGCAATGATCCGATCACGTATGGGCCGTCAGATATTTAATTGGATCAATGGTCGGGATATAATCGGGCGAGGCCGATCGGGGGTTTACAATCGAGAGCTCTCAATTGCATTGGAGTTTTGCGAACACAAGGGCCAAATCGGGGTGCATATGTTAATTGTTGCGATGCGATCAGGGAAGGTTTGGAACGGTGGAGATTATATGATGTAGAACTTAAACTTTGTTATAAAGTTTAAGGGGTAATGAAGGGGATTGCGATTGCGACCGGAGGGAGGGGGTATTTATAATATGAAACTTTAAGGGGAAGGTGGGAAAAGGGATTGTTTTAGGGTATAGGGGAACTTTGTTCACTTAGGCATAAATTTCAATCCAGAAGTCAGTTTTGAGAGTGTAGTATACAGTTGGAAAGCTCTTTCCAGGCTATTTCTACTAAACATACTTAGAACATGATTTGATACTAAAAATGTTGTGGAAAATTTCTCTGAAAGGCAGGGTGATGACTTTGTGGAGATAGTAGCTTCTGAAGTGTGACTTATTACATATGATGACATAATTAAAAGTAAAGTATCATGTTTTCACCTCAAAACATGGTTTTGAGGTGAAAATTACATCAAACTGAATAAAACATTTCTTTGATCTTCCCAGGTGTTGTGACTTTGAGTTTATTGACTCCCTCACGACCTTGCTGGTATTTATTGACACTTGACTTATTAATTTGACCATGGTGAGATCCTAGAACCTAATGAGACCCATCCTATGACCTACTGACATGACTCTCAAAGTAAAATTACCTCATGACTAAAGACCCTGGAGAGGAGAATCAACAAGTTTCACATGAGGGAAAACTAATGAAAAATCACTACCATCAATGAATCCATGACCTAATGGAATGGTGAAATTTATTGGTATGGGACTCCTAATATGCAAATGCAAAAGAGCAATTTTGATCACTGATGGCAGTATGACTAGACTGACACTAACACCTTAAACCACATGTAGGTTGTTTCAAGGGTGCGGTTAGGAGTCTAGGTCACTAAAACAAAGTTCCAGCTTAGGGATTGACCACCTAGCGTGTTTCTTCAGCTCCTGGGTGATTTGTAGTCCTTGTAGGATGTCAGTTGGTGGTAAAAAAGTTTTAGTTGGATGGCAATGCTTAGATAATCAATTCCCATTGGCCTGCCAATTTTACTAACTCATTAAAGGAAATATTATCACGAGCTTTCTTCATGACTTCAAGAATGTTATAATCAATATCACACACTACATATTCATCCTTGGCAGGTTGTGTTGAAGTAGTACGTGGTGAAACTTTATTCGATGCCTTAGGAGTGATGAACTTATTCTTAGTATTCCTAGAAGTGTTCTTAGGAGGTTGAGTGCTTCTGGATTTTGTTTGTGAATTTTGAGCAAGATTACTAGGAGGTAAAAATTTCCTTTCCAGTTGCTTCCTCACATATTTCTTAGGCACCGATATTGTGCTCCTCAGATTATATGGCTTGGATTGTTGTTTTGGAGGAGCTTCACCTACTCATGTCTCACTAACACCTTATATGAGCAGCTACTCAGTTTTATGTTCGAAAATCAAAGTTCTCATAATGGCTCAAAACCTTAACGACCGCGTAGTGCTCATTGTTCTGAATCCGGTGCACTTCGTTTCGCACGAAATGGACTCCATATGGCTTCAGAAATGAGTTATGTTAGTTTGCACAAACAGACAAAATTTGGAAAAAAAAAAAAAAGGCAGACAGGTAGCCTAGTCAGCAGTCCGTACTACTGACGTGGCATGTTGACTGGACATGTCAAATATGGTATTTTTTATTCATCGAATGAGGGACTTCCAAGTGGCAGTATCTTGCTGGTTCGAATTTGTGGTTTATTGACATTTTAACATTGGTTGAAAGTGGGCCAATGTGGAGGAGACACATGGCTTGGCCTGGGGCCACCATGTGCCCCCTCCACAGTATACAAAAAAATTGTTAGAAGTTCGGGTGGAGGCGCCGGGGTTCGACCCTGCAAGCTCCCACGAAACACAAACACCAACTACCAATACGCCACAGCAATAAAACTTAATATGTATGCATTGACGTGTATATTTAAGATTGAATGACATCACCGGCAGAGGGAAGTGGGGGCCAGCCCCCAACGCATACGACTGTGACTGCAGAACCACTGGAGGAGGCCTATCCACTAAGCATGGAGTTAACACGCTAAACCAGGGTTAATTACATTAATTCTCATTTAATTTGCACTAATCTTGATTAACCACTAAATGGGAGTTTAATGGATAAACACGCTTAATTAGCACTAAATTCATTTAATTAAACTAATCTAGATTAGTTTGGCCATCCACCAAATCCATCAGAACTGCCAGTTTTAGCGCCAACTAACTGAATTTAGCTCCAATTAGCTAAATTTAAGCCAGAAAATGTGGAAAAACTTAAAAATGTCATAATTGAGTCAGTTTTCGACCAAATCAAGAGCAAAAACAACCTAAGACGCCATTTTTGGGAATTATGAACTCATTGGTGCAGGTTTCAGGAGCAGAAAAGCATTGTAAACACGTCATTTTGAAAATTTGAGCATAATATAGAGGCCCAAGCCATGGAAGCTGAACCAAGGAGATGTAACCCAGGAGGGGTGTACTCCTTCATAAAATCATGGTGTTGATGTGTTGTATGCTAATGTATTGTACTTTTATTTGTTGTTACCCAGCCTTTATTTTATGTTAATTTGTTCATAAAAATAACATAAAAATCACTCATGAGACTCAATCACTTGCAAGAGAACTTGAACCCTTAAGCACATATAAGACATTGTTTACAGAATCTGAAAGAGGAATTAGCACATCAATACTAACATACCTCATTCAGATCATTATATATCAATATTCGTAATAAGATAAAAAGTGAAAATTGAATCACCAACACTTGTATTATCCTCTGATGGGGCTGGTTCATTAGCTTCTCGAGTTTGCTCGGATTGTTCTTATGTTGTCAAAATTTCTAGGACATTAGTGCCCACAATATTCATATTATGCTTCCATTGTGGGCGTGTTTTTTTTCGGGAATGTGTTTTTTGATGAAATGTACAGTAGTTGGCCATACCCAAGTTCGTAACATTGAATACTACATTTGAACTTCGAGTAGACTTTTTCGGTTGATTGGTGGATGCCTCATTTGACTTCCTTTTTAGTTTGGATACTTCGTTACTGATAAAATTCAAGGACTTAGTCAAGCTTTCCATATCAAAGGGATCCTTCTCTTTATTTTTAGCAGCAAAGGCTTAAGACCTTTTCCTGATGTCCTTTGAGTCCTTTAAATCTTCCTTATCAACAATGACCCCAATAGATCTTAAGTCCTTTTCCATAGCAATTGCTTTTATAAAATTTAGAGCTAATGTTTCTTTCGTGGCTCTTTTCTCAAATACGAAAATATTAGTGGGCAAGGTAGCAGTGTAATAGTCCTTAACGATTGAATCGTGAGGCTGCACATATATGGGGAGCTTGTTCAAGATGCGAGTAAATATTTGATTATAATATTTCACCTTTTATTTAAACCCTGTATTAATATTGTCGAGTTCTTTAAGCAACATGATGGTTGTTTTATCATCAATGACTTTCTCCAAGAACAATTGCTTAAACTACCTCCAATTATGGATTGAATTTGGTGGAAGGTTATGGTACCATACTGGTTCTCTACGATCAAGAGTGTAAGAAATAATCTACATGAAACTTCATCATAACATACTTGTAACATCCTAAGATGTAAGTAGAAGTCATCAATGTGAACCTCAACCTTTACTTTATTATTTGGATCATACTTCGTAAGCAGCTTTTTCGAGTGCTTAGGTAAGCGATGAAGATTTCCAGGAAGAGCAAGAAGCCCTTGCGATATCCAATCCAATTGGTCATCAACCATGTCTTTTTTTCCTCCTCCTCTTCACTCTCTGATTCTAAAGACCCTTCCTCCTCACTATTCATATTTTTTCTATTATTTAGTTGCACTATCACTCAGTTGTACGTTTTCTGAAAAAAATGAAAGTTCCCCCTCTCTCCCTCTATATTTCCCATATCAGGTGGTGGAATATCTCCTTTATGATAAGATTCTTCGAGTGAGTCAACTAAATTGTCAAGGGTAGCAGTAACTAAATCTTCCACTGAAGAAACTAGAACACCACAATGGGTTGTATCTTTGTTTGATTTCTTATGAGGAAGAATGTGTGTAACAAGGAGTAATCCAAGAGCTCTAGAAAATTGATGGGTGATAGGTTGAATCCTACGGAATTTCTCGTAAGTAACCTCATATCCAGACCTTGATGAGATTATTCTTCTTTCTCGAATATGTGGGTTGGAGTTGGACTTGGAAAATTGCTACCTTGAACTGAAGGTTCTTTATGTGAATGTGTTGAGTTATAATCCATAAACATGTGTCCCTCCTACTAGCACTAGGATGTTGACGACGCTGGAAGCCACCAACATACAAGGGGTCTCCTCGATATGAAGTCCCAACTAGACCTCACACCGTTTTGGATAGGAGCCCCATTCGGGAAATAAGCTCGGCTACCATTATTGTGTTCTTAAAGATTTGCCTTGGTTGCAATTTAAAACATAAGAAAGCATGCGTATACTTTTGAGATAAGAAAGTAATCTTTGTGAAACGAACAATTTCAATGTGAACAAGGAACTTTTACAAGGGGAAAAGAGAGAGTGAGACTTTAGAATAAAATTAATAGTATTACCCTAATAAATATACACACGTAGATGTAAAAAGAATCGTTAATTGATCTACGAAATAGTTCACAAAGTAACAACGATCGTGGAAGCAAATAAAAACACACGTTCAACAAGATATACATAACAAAGCGAACGAAATAGTTCATTTTCTTTAGTATGTATGAACATGATCATATACCACACACATTAAAATAATAGTCTTACAACATCCACGATACATGCGTGAAAGTGCGTCGTCTCTGAGAGCTTCATATCATTAAGTGAATGTTCCAAGATACACAATTACGATGTTGCATCAGTAGCTCTAATAATGGAACGTTAAGCCAGCACTTTCTCCTCAAAATAAGGCAAGTCTATGAGGAAAGAGTGACAAGCTTAGGCATTGTGACTGCACACTGCACAATGATCGAGGAGGAGGATCTAGGGATTGCATAGGTCACCACTAAAGGGCTCAAGAGATGACCTTACTTTCCATTGAGAGTGAATAGTGCTCAATACAAGGTAGGGTTGATCAAGGCTTGCACAGTGGGAAAGTGTAAGAAATAAGGTTGAGTAATTGTGCTCTGAGGTCGCTTAATGCACAATGAAGGATGTTGTCCTCAAGATGGGCATAGTGCGTAGGTCCAAGAGGTAAGGGTCTCATCACTATGTCATATGAATGCACAATGTGCTCATCACTTGAATAGAGCTTGAATGTGCTTATGACTTGCGCAAGATGTGAGGACAAAGATGAAATCCAAAATTTACTAGTGTGAGATCAATAAGACAAGGGAGTGAGAGTAAAGGCATATAAAAAGTCCTAAACATGATCACACACACATATACAATCAAGCATAAGATAAGAAGAATCATAGTGCCAAAAAACAACATGCATATAGTGAAATGACAACAAATTGACACTTATATCCAAGTGTGACACTCAAGGTGTATATCTTTACGACACTAGTGTCGATTGCAATCAATAGGTGCGCTAAGCCAAGGAAATGTATCTAGCACATATTTTAATGATAAACACGATCAAATAATACAAGAAAGTGTGATGGGGTTGTCTCTTGAGAGTGCGCTAGGGTTGCCTCTAACAAAATACGACAGTTTGGGCTTCTTTAGAAAGGAACTTGAATACTTAGAAAATATTAGGGAACAAGCATGGAATAAATTTAAGACAAGAACTTGAATAGCTCAATAATTTTGGATAACATTATTATCTATCAAATTTTTTTAGGTGATAAAACATGTCTTGGTTATGAAGGTACATATTCAAGCAAGGAAGGCACAAGCTCCAAACATTTGAAGGAGGAAATTGAAGGGGAAATTAGAAATGTTGCTACTTCAAGAAGTTCGGCTCATAAGAATATCCAAGATAAAAAATGGATTGAACCACCTTAAAGACATAAAAACTTCAAAATATCATCCCACTCTCCTAGGTATGAAAATATTTTTCTTTGTCATTGTTATTCTTATGGAATTTTGGGGCATAAATCAATCCATCGTAAAATCAAGTTATGCAAGAAGTAGAAATGATTATGGAAGGAACAGACCAGGAAATGGTCATGGATCTACCAATATAAACTACAATCCATTTAAACAACTATTGAATCATAATATTGTGTCCCACAAATGCAATAATATTGGTCACAAGGCACATGATTGCAGACATGAAAATGCTCCAATCATAAAGACAAAAAAGCCAATTATGAAATGGGAAAGGAAAAAGAAGGAAGATTGCAACTTAGCAATAATTGCTAAATATATAAAAGATGAATGGTACATAGAAAATGCTCAACACATATAATTGGAGATAGAAAAAAATTTGTCAACTTAAAAGAAAAGAGCGACAATGTTGAATTTGGAGATAATTATTCTGCCAAGATACTTGGAAAAGGTGTGTAAAGTCTTGGAAGTGAACATATGAAGGCTCAAAATGTTTTGCTAGTTAAAGATTTGAAGCGCAATCTTATTATTGTCGGCAATATGTGTGATAGAGGGTACAATCTCTTGTTTGACTCTCATAAGTGAAAAATAAAAGAAGAAGGCTTAGGAAGATTTTTTGCAACAACCACAAGAAGACCGAACAACATATGCATTCTAGACCAAGTAGAACAAAAGAAACTTATAACTAAGAAAATGAGTCGTAAGAATGACAAATAATAAAAGGATAAGAAGACATAAGTCACGTTGAGTTCCATATGTTTAGGGAAAGCAACCCCTAAGACATGAGTCACCCTTTTCCATTGATGTCAAAGGGGGAGGAAAAATGAAGTGCAGAATGGATATAAAGGAATTGAAGCATGGAAACAGGGGGAGCATGATGACAAGGGAACCATGAGTGTTGACATCAATGAAAAAGGGGGATATTGTTGGAAGAATTTTTCATTGATGTCAAAGGGAGAATGTGCTTTTGATATGACGATGACACGGTTGCAAAAAGACAACAAATTTGGATACATGTCCACCTAGATTGATATCCCTCTTCAAACCATTTCATGTGATAGGTTGTATGCTTTAAGGGTCATCTTCGTTGAAGAAATATTAAAGGTTAAAGATTGATGCCCCAAATTAATAGGTTCATGCCCCATGAATCCATAGTTTCAAAGGTTCATCATTGCCCTTAAAAGAAGGCCTAATTTGTAATTAATCTTCCCATCTCCAAGTATCCAAGTAGGAGCCATTATGAAAAACAAATTTAATATTTTTTTTAATTCTAAATACTCCTACTTCAAGTCTACCTTAATTAGTCATGGTCAACTCTAGTGAAAAGAAATGTCCTTTCAAGGTTTAGGTCGAACCCAAATTAGAGTTCCCCCCAACTATATTTATACACCACCTCTTAGCATTTCAAGGACAACAATTTGGTGATTGATATGAGATTCAAGGAGTAGTACAAGATAAAAACCTTTGAGGCCTTGTGCTTAAATGATAATGTGAATAAAGGTAGATTGAAGATTCTAATGATCAAATTGGGATTTGGTTTTTGGTTTTTTTGGTTTTGGGTTATGGTTATTGGTTATTGCTAATCAATTCTTGGAGGAAATCTTGTCAACTTTTGGAGCATAATTCGCTCATTTCAGGAGAACCAAATTCAAACTTCTACGTAGCTCAAAATTCAACCCTTTTTGTAGTTGATCTTAGCCTGTACTAACCCAAGATTCAACCTTTTGTAGCTAGCAAATTTCGACCTTGAGGCCAGAATTTTGACCCCCTCTATGACCTGAAATAATTTGGTCGTGAGGAAAGATCTAGGCCTCGTAGGACAAACCTCTATCCTGTTGCTAAAGGGTAGAATCATGCTTGTGTTTTGACTGAAATTAAAGTTGAATTTGTATCAATTCTTGAGTAGAGTTTGGATCAACTTTTTACCAGACCTTTAAGTGACTATAGATTTGATTGTGAAGACTCTTCGAAGTAGCCTTGAATCCTTTCTTGAAGCAAATGTTTTAGTAGTTTTGAAGCAGTCTTTTGAAGACATATTGGAGCATATTTGAAGATATTATGGAGCAAACCTTGTAGTCTTTCTAGAAGCATGTTTTGGACCAGTGTGTTGGAACAACCTTGAAGCCCATTTGAGAATACTTTGTACCAACTCTTTATGTTATTTGTTGAAGAGTCTTTAAATTCATTTTGAAGTCATCCTTGGAGCAGGTTGAAGTAAACTTGGAAATACGTCTTGAGCATACTTTTTTAAGCATTCTTGAGGCCATCTTTGTAGCAAAATTGAAGCAAATTTGGAGACCTTACTTTGAGTAGATTTGGAGAGCATTGAAACAAACTTTTTGGATTTGAATTTAAAGAGGGGCATAACTGAAGTTGTTTGAAGGATGTTGTAATTGGGCCATTATCCCTAGTAAGAGAGTCCATGAAGATCTTATTTTCTTTTATTATATAGAGTGGTGCTAGGGAAGGAAGTTGTAACTTCCTTTAGGAGGTTATTGCCTCCTTCCAGTGACAGCTGGTAAATATTGGGGTTGTATCCCTTCTAATTGTAGTTGGTAAACTAGAAGATGTAACTTCCTTTGTAATATAAAAGCATTGTACATATATACATATTGTGTTCATTTGGTGTGATGTTATTGGTTAATTGTTTTGATACTTAAATCGTGGAAATTTACGAAATACTAATTCAACTCCCCTCTTAGTATTTCCAACAGGTTGACACTGAGAAAATATTGGCTTGCATCGAAGCAATCTCTACACAGTGCTTGGCCCTTGGCACTAACATTGTCATGTTATCATTGTCCTTGGCACAGTCATAATTATACTTGTAGCAGTCAATCGTTAGCGGAGTACATCTTCACCTCCGTCATTGCACAAGACAAGGATAACTAGGGAATCATGAACCAGCTTCGCCTGCACCACCCGCTTCTCCTAACGTTGATGTTAATGGCGGAGGAGGTGACGGTGATACACCCTTACTACTGTTGTTACATCTCTTCCGGCACCTATCACACGCCGTGTGATTTTATTATATAATATCATGTAATCAAATAACATGACGTGCACAATAATGTTATTGGGAGACACTAAATAAATAGAAAAGGATTATGGACAGATGCACTCTTTTATTTCTTTATTCCACTAACATGTGGTTGTTACTTTATTAATGCATTTATGTTTTAAAGAAGTCTATATATATTGAAATTCCAGGTAAGTTTTTGTAAAGTGGATTAATGTCTTAATTTTCATTGAAATTTTATATAAATAAATTATAATGTCTTAATTTTCATTGAAATTTTATATAAATAAATTATAATATTCATTTTATTTAGTTGTTAAATACAAAGAGAGTGTATATACCAAGGTATATGTGCATATTTTATAAATAAGAAAAATTCATATTCATTTGTTTTCCCTATTTTATTTATAATTAAGTATTTTATATATATTTAGAAAATTTGTTATTATTAATATAATTGTTATTTCGTTATTGTATGTAAAGTTTCAATCAAAATATAAATTTAAGTTTTGATAAAAAAATTAAGAATCTTAGTTACATATAAGTAATAAATAAACAACATTCAATAAATATAAATATAGACTTAATGTCACATATCCCACAATAATCAATGTGGATTGTAGTGCACGTCATCGTCCTCATATAAAACTTTGCTTATAATAATCCAATTTACAATAATGTATTTGGAAAATGGTGATGGGATCGTTTTAGTTGTCTAGTGAATGATTATTGATTGAACTCATAAGTTAGACGAGACACCATGCATTGCATTTATTATGTGTGACAATACATTATACAACTTTATATTGTAGTGGTAATTTCAAAAATTAAAATATATTTAATTACGATATTTATTTATACAAAGTAGTTTATTTATAATTTGAAATAAAATTATATATATATGTGTGAGAGAGAGAAAAATCTAAATAAATGCTAAGGAATGTTGGTAAGAGTGAATGTTAGAAATCGAAAGGAATTATGAGCACTGAAAGGAATTGTGACACAAAGATGTATCATTTAGAGAATCAAATGTAAAATAATTTTTTAAAGGATATGGATCTCTAATCAAAAGTTTAGATAGTGACATTAAAACTTCTATTGGTTTTGTAGAACAATATAGTTTTGTTATAATACATTGTACACTGGATACATTGCTTGGAGAATCAAACACATAAACTTTTTTCCAATTGTAATGGATACTAAACCAAAGCATTAGACTCATGTTCAAATGTAAAAATTGGTTCATAACTTTTAAAGTTCAATAATTAAACTAAGAGGCAGGGAACGCTAACTATGCGGCCTTGTTATAATTTATTGTCTTTCACCATTCAAAAATTTCATAAAAATACTTAATCTTAATCATAGTTGATTACTTGTAGACATTCAAAATTTCTATTGCTTTAATGAAAATGTTTTATAAAATATTTTGAACCGTTCACAAAACATTTTTTAAATAAATGAAAATTTCAGTTTACAATTAATATTACATTTTGTTTTTATTTTAACCTATATCTTAATAATTATTAGTTTTTAAACTCATATTTTAATTATTAACTAATAATGAACACATTCATTGCTAACTACTATCCACACAAATTTAGATTTAAATTTAAAAAAAAAAAAAGGTAGTATACCTCTATTGATTTCAATTTTTGTGTAACTTAAGTATAGCAAATGATTACAAAATTTGTAATTTTCCCTTTTTAAATCAGCTATTCAAATTCAAATCTAAACGAAATAGTGTATGTAATTTTTTTAATTAAATAATAAAATCATTGTGTCTTTTTTTCACCAAAAAGATGCTAAGTTGTTGCGTTGCGTGACCTAGCAGCTACCGCAGCCATCTGTGTTTCTGGCACTGGGCCTTTGCCCTCATGGCCTCCTCGGAGCCAGATCCGGGGCCGCCCTAACCCAACGCTGGAGCCACTACCACGAACAACGTTCAACCTGATGCAGCAACTGTTGCATTCGCCTCCTTGATTGATTCTTTGGGCCCTCAATGGGCAAGACCGACTATCTCCAAGTTTGTAAAAAAATTGGACTCTATCCCTGAGATATCTTTGCCGCCTTCATTGCCCAGGAAAGCTGCGATCTCACTTGCTGAAAAAGGTCTGGTTGGCCATTTTATAGGCTTGTGGCCTTCCCCCAAAACCATTCAGAAATGGGTGGAAAGGAATTGGGCTCAATTCACCCAAGGGAAAATCTCTATCCGCTTTTGTGGCAGAGGCTATTATACCTTCCACTTTGAAACCAAGAGCGATCGAGATCTCATTTTTCGCATTGGAACTTACTTCATGGACACCAAAGGATTGTATCTAAATCGCTGGACTCCTGATTTTGATCCGGAGTTGGACGTCCCAAACGCTGTTCCAGTTTGGGTCATATTACCTCACCTCCTGTTACACTGTTGGGGAGATGAATCGGTGCACGCAATAGGAAACGTAGTCAATAAATATATTGATAGGAGCGAACCCAAAGACAACATGCAACCTTGTGCAAGGATCTGCGTCGAGGTGGATCTTTGAAAGGGTCTCCCGGAAGCCGTCAATCTCAAGGTCGACAACTAAACACACATACAATAGCTGGATTACGAGCAAATCCCCTTTAAATGCAAGGTATGTCATGAGTACGACCATTTTTCAAATAGATGTAGTAAAAAAAAAAAAAAAAAAAACCCAGATTTGAAATGGGAACAAGTTTAAAAGAAACAAAAAAAGAAAAAAAAAAAAAAAAACGATGTCAAAACCACAACCAGCCTCCGCCTTTGCCCAGTCCCTCCTCCCCGATCTCAAAACCCTCCTCTCAACCATCTCCTCAATCCATGATTCCTTCCTGGGGGTCAATCCCTTTGATATCTTATCTAATGCCCTCATTCCATTTGAACCTCCGATCTCCACCATCTCCCCGAACCCAACCCTCACTCCCCTCCCCCTCCTGGCTCCTCCCCCCCCCCCTCAAGGCTTCTTCTCTCAGCAGGAGGATCCTCCCTCCCCCACCAACCCTCTCCCACACATCTTGGATCGAGTCCTCACTTGGAACCAATCCAAAGAAACACCTCTAAATATTGAAAATATAAAGAAAGTTGGAAGGAAATCAAATAAGGAAATAAGGGATGAGGCAACAGTTAAAGATATATCTTTGGGAATGCAATAGCGACTTGAAAGCTTCCTTGAAAAGGGTCCAAAGAACAAAGAGAAAGCACAATAGGCACACAAAGAGAAGGGTTCCTCAGCCACCAATAATAGTAAATAATGATAGTTGTCTCTTGGAATTGTAGAGGGTTGGGTCACCCCTCCAAAGTAAACTTTCTAAAAGACCTCATAAAAACCGAAAAACCAGACATCCTCTTAATTCAAGAGACAAAAACCAGCAGCCAAGAAGTGGACACAATAATAGCAAAATAAAAAGTCTTTGAAGGGCAAGCAATCTCAGTAAATGGATCTTTAGGAGGAATCTGTACTATATGGAAAAAAGGAAAATGGCACATGCACCATCTCACAAAAAAAGAGCACTGGATAAATACAATTCTGGAAAATGCGGAAAATGGAAAAGAAAGCAGCATTTATAATATATATTCTCCTAATCACTACAGGGACAAAGAGACTTGCTGGAAAACTCTAAGAGAAAGCACAATGGAGGATTTTGAAGAAAACCTCATCGTAGGAGGAGACCTCAATCTTATTCTCAAAGCGGAAGAAAAAAGAGGAGGTAATTTTTTGCCTGATCCAAACAGAGAGACTTTATAAGAAATAATGGTACAATGTAACCTCATGGATATCCCCCCAAAAAATGGAAAATACACATGGGACAACAGAAGAATAGAAAAGGCAAATATCAAAGAAAGATTGGATAGGATTCTCATCCAGGACAAAATGGTGGCCAACTATAGTAGAGTATCCTCTAGAATCATTCCTTCGGCAGCATCTGACCATAAACCGGTGCTAATCGAATTTGGAATGGCTGAAAACTATGGCCCCCTTCCTTTCAGATATAACCAGCTTTGGGGCAGACATGCTGAAGCTAAACAAGAGGTGGAAAATGTTTGGAGGAAAAACATTAGTGGTTCACTAACTTAAATATGGGAGACAAATATTAAAGCAAATAAAGCCAAATTGAAAGATTGGGTTAAAATTAGTTACAAGGAGCCACACAAAGAGAAATAGATTCAAAAAGTGAACTTTCAAAAATCCAAGAGGATCTTGAACGCAATGACAATACAGTTGAAAAGTAGGCAAAGGAAAAATAAGTCCAATGGAAAATCTACAGGAACAATAGGCAAGAAGAAGAAACATGGAGGCTGAAATCTAGGCAGCTCTGGATACAAGCTGGAGATAAGAACACCTCCTTCTTCCATAGCTCAGTTAAAACAAGGATGATAAAGAACAACATAGAAAAAATAAGTGGAGAAGAAGTACAAGAAATAAATGGTCAAGAAGAAATAAAAAATGAGGTATTTAGACACTTCAAAACCCTCTTATCAGTAGTTGATAGTCAGGCAATCTCAAAATAATTCTTAAAGCATATTCCAAAGGTAATAGATACAGAAACAAACAAATTTCTCATTAAAGAAGTCACAAAAGAAGAAGTCAAGGCAGTTGTCTAGGATTTATAGCCAGACAAGGCACCAGGTCCAGATGGTTTTCCCATTGCTTTCTACCATACCTTCTGGCATCTCATCAAAAAATACTTAATGAAGATGATAACATATGTGATAAGGGAGAAAAAAATTGGGGGATTCACCAACTCCACTTTTCTTTCTCTCATCCCAAAGACCCTCACCCTTCTTCCCTTAACCGATTTCAGCCAATTTCCCTCTGCAATGCCTCTTATGAGATCATCTCCAAAATTATTGCTGGAAAGCTCAAACCCCTTCTCCCCTCCCTTATCTCTGAAAATCAAGGCGGATTTGTCCCCAACCGGAAGATTGTTGACAATATTATCCTTGTGCAAGAAGCTCTCCACACTAGCCTCTTTAGAAATGAAAAAGGGTTCATTCTCAAAATGAATATGGCAAATTCCTTTGACAGAGTAAATCTATCTTTCCTTAAAGCTGTTCTAAAAGGATTTGGCTTTTCTGATGACTTTGTCAACTTAATCCAGGCTTGCACAATAGGCCTCTGGATATCCCCACTTGTTAATAGCAAACCTTGTGATTTTTTTCAAAGCTCAAGGGGGCTAAGGCAGGGTTGTCCCTTGTCCCCTTTTCTCTATATTCTCATGGTTGACTCTCTAAGTCGAAAACTGGAACACAACAGAAGAAATTCCACCTTAGTCGGCCTCTCTATCAATAGCGGAACCAAAATAATAAACCACTCCTTATTCGCCAATGACACCCTCCTTTTGGGTGGAGCTTCCTACATCGTTGCTAGAAGATTCAAAACCATTCTTGATAACTTCTTGGATGTCTCAGGTGGATTGGTCAATAATGGCAAAAGTTGCATCTACAGTTGGAATACTCCCATTAGAATACTTCAGCGGATTTCCCAAATTCTGGATATTCCTTATCAGAACAATTGGGAACATTTCCAATACCTTGGGCTGCACATTATCAAGAGAATCTTGAAGACCGAAATCTAAAGTAAATATGTTGAGAAAGTGAAAGCGAAAATCCAAGCTTGGGGCATGCTTTGGTTAAATCAAGCATGGTGAGTTATCCTCATCAAATCTATCCTTGTAGCATTGCATTTATACCAATTTTCCCTCATTGCTTCCCTTGCAAGCATACACAAGCAAATAGAAATAATAATCAGAAGTTTCCTATGGCAAGGCGGAAAGAGAGAAAGAAAAAAATTCAGTCTAGTGAACTGGAAACAAGTGACAGGTCCATACAAAAATAAAGGACTCTCCATAAAAATCCTTGGAATAATGAACATGGCCTTGGGGAATAAGATTGCATGGAGGTTTTTAACTGGGGAAAAACACTAGTGGAAAGTAGCACTTGAGGCAAAATACTTCAATGCTCCAAGAATTTCAATTCTGGAAAAAAATCCTCCGATTAGACCATGTACTCAAATTTGGAAAGTAACCTCTGGGGTAATCCATTTAATCAAGGACCACATCTCTATGAAACCAGGAAATGGAGAACAAATAAATATATGGAAGGACAACATAATGGGACATCCTCCCTTAGACAGTAATTCAGACATTATGGATCTAAAGAGATGGATGACAAGGGAAGGATACAAAAAATTGGAATATATTTCCAATTGGGAGTTAGATGGTGAATGGAAACAATGGGCCAAACCCAATTTGTCCAATGATTTAGCAAATCAATGGAATCTCATGACTTCTCTCCTTGTTGGTGCAGCACCAATCGACAAAAACACTAGATATGCCTTCTATTGGATACCAACGAGAAGAGAATACTCAGTTAAGACTGGATATAAAAAAATTCAAGAGCAACAGAGGCAGCAAGAATGGCAATATTGGAGGCAAGCCTGGAAGGTGGAAACCCTCCCCAAGATTAAAAAAACTTTTTATGGACACTGTTGCACAGCAAATCATTAACAGCAGAGAATCTAAAGAAGAGAGGAATTTGTGGACCATCACAATGCCCTCTATGCATGAAGGCAGAGGAAACAATCCAACATATTTTCTTAGAGTGCCCCTTTTCTAGAAATTGTTGGGAGGTGATGGTGGCACCTATTGAAGCAAACTTGAACTATAATCTCCCTATAAGCCAGTTTGTAAGGAAATGGAAAAGCAGATTTGCATACTCATTAAAAAACAAACAAACAATATAGAGATTTTGGAACAACCTTCCATATTTTCTCTGTTGGAAAATATGGCTAGCCTGAAATGGGAAATTTTTTAAAAGCAAAGTCCCTACAGTAAATACAATAACATCAAAAGTATGGGGACTGATGATCGAATTTCTCTCGGTCAAAGGGCTCCATGTGTTGAGAATGCAACAAGATGATGAGCTTAGTGAAAAGAAGTCGCCTTCACTAAGTGGGCCCGCAGGCTATTTTTGGCGCAAAGTCTATTTTTAGACATATGGATCATGTTTTATGAGTTGCAGGATGCTATTTGTGGATGGTTGGTCAAGTCGGAAAAATAGATGGACTTCTATTTTTAGACATACTGGGCGGAATCTATTTTTAGATTGCCAGTCTAAAAATAGATATGTCGAATATTATTAGCTCTTAATAATATTTGGACTCTAAACATTATCTTATCCTCTTGGAGCACTTCAGTTAAGTGCACAGATGTGGCACATGCAGTTGACAGAAGGAATTACGCTATTCCTAAGGGTTTAGTGGAGCTATTGCATGGAGACTTCAGTTAGAACTCAGGTGACAGAGTTTGGTGGAGTTGATTAAGGAATTTAATGGAGTTGTGTTCAGTTTAACTCAGTTAAACATAGTTGAGCTAGTTGTATCTAGTCTAACTGATTGATACAATAGTGAGAGTGGTGTGAAATAATTATTAACTCATAAATCAAGTAAAGAATACATCAGTTAACTTCAGTGCATGGACAGTTTCAGTGGAGACCAGTGGAGAGGTAGGTGAAAGAGCAAGTGTGACTAGCAGTTGTGACCATACTGGTGCATGAGTTTGCACCACACATTGATGGAGATGCCAATGAGGATTGCACAGTGCATACCAGGTGGATTCGAACTCAAATTGGGCCATTATTCATCTTGGATTGCGCAGTAGAGGTAGGCTAACAGGTGGAGCAGATTGGAGCATGTGTTTTGTTAGATCTGAGCTTGTGTAGTGTGTAACAATTGGAGATTGTACTGAGAGCTTGTGAGGAGTTTGTACAATGATTCTTACATGATCTCTATCATTATAATATACAGATAGTTGGGGGTTTTCAGCTTTAATCTTTCCCATAAATAATGTGTTTATATGTGTGATTGTTTATGGTTTTAATGTGCGCATGCGATTGTTTATATTTCCGCAAATTGATGATCAATAGTAGAAGAGGTTATGTATTATGCATGAAGCTCAAATAGTGTGTGATCAGGATAATCTCGGTGAATAATTTAACAAATATTCAAATTTCTACATGGTATCAGAGCGATATTGATCATTGGAGCAATTGCAAGACATTGAAGCGGTTGAGTTTTGTGCTGGTGGAATTCGAATTTGCAGCAGTGTTTTCTTGGTGTCGAAGTTGAGATGTATTTCAACGGATTGCGATTGGAGTATGCCCTTGAGGGCATATCGAATTATATTGCATGGAAGGATAGGATGGAGGCGGTGCTAGATGACAATGGGTTGAAGGAGTTCATAGATGTAGAAATTCCAAAGCCTACTTCTACTGATGCTGTCGTACTTGACGCATGGCAAAAGAAGACAACAAAGTGTCGAAGGATTCTATTGGAGGGCATGAAGGATCACATAGTGTCCAGCCTTCATGGTAAGGCTTCTCCATTCTTGATGTGGAAAGCCTTGACAGATTTATTCCAAAGCAAGAGCGACCAGAGGAAGTTGGCGCTCAAGGATAAACTCATAAACATAAAGATGGAGAAAGGCGACAATATGCCCAAGTACCTCACGAAGTTCATCCAATGCAGGGATGAGCTGGGAAGTGTGGGGGTGACTATTGATGATGAGGACTTGGTGAGCTTAGCTCTCCTTGGGCTTCCGAAGAGTTGGCATTCCTACCAGGACTCTGTCAATGGTCGGGATAAATTGCCAGGATGGGAGCGACTTTGGTCAGATCTTGTGCAAGAGGAGATAAGGCGGAGTACCAGGGACGGATCTTCATCAAGGAACTCTGATGAAGAGAATTGCGCTTTGGCTGCCAAATCAAAGAGGGGGAAGAGCAAGAAAGCGTCTCAATCCGGTGCGAAAGGCAAGAAGCAGGACATGTCCAAGGTGAAGTGCTTTCACTGTCACCAACACAGACATTATGCCACAAATTGTCCGAAGAAGAAGAAAAATAAGCAGGCTGCTGGATCTGTAGCTGGAGAGGCCTTAGCCTCGCAGTTTGAGCTGGATTTTTCGCTGATCGCATGCTTGGTCTCAAGTGTGATGGGTTCAGTGAGGTTTCTGGACAGTGGTGCGTCTTTTCACATGACAGGAGATCGAGATTTGTTTACTGATCTGGATGAGAAAGATCTTGGAGTGCACATCGAGATGGGCGATGATGGTAGATACAGTGCGACTGGTATCGGTACCATTTCCTTTAAGAGGGAGTCTGGTAAACCCTTCGTATTGAAGGATGTGATGCATGTTCCAGGATTGAAGAAGAATCTTATCTCTGTGGCGATGTTAGAAGACAAGGGATATGATGTTGTCTTTAGCGAGGGAAAGGCTTTCCTGCGCAGTAAGGCAACTAGTGAAACCCGGAGGATAGGGGTTCGAGTTAAGAACCTTTATCAATTGTAGGTAGATGGCTGGGCAGCAATGGCAAGCAAGGCAGAAGAGAATTGGTAGTAGGGATGATGGCGAGTTGTGGCACCAGAGATTGGGCCACCTTCACCATGGAGCTTTGAAGATACTGCAGCAGATTTCTACTGGGCTTCCTAAAGGCACTCTTGCGCAGTCAGATCAGTGCAAGGGATGTACCTTGGGAAAATTTGTGAAAGTCACCTTTTACGAGAAGGATAGTCGCGCCACGACGATCCTTGAGAGAATTCACACAGACGTGTGTGGACCTTTCTCAGTAGCTTCGACAGCAAAGCATAGGTACTATGTGATATTTGTTGATGATTTTTCTCGGAAGTGCTGGATCTTCTTCATGCATAAGAAGAGCGAAACATACTCAAAGTTCTGTGAGTTCAAGGCACTGGTTGAGAAGGAATCGGGGAAGCAGGTGAAGGCTCTTAGGAGCAACAATGGTGGTGAATTCATTTCTGGCGAATTTAAGGACTTTTGCAGTGCAGAAGGAATTTGAAGAGACCTCATAGCACCTCATAACCCACAGCATAATGGGGTTGCTGAGCGGAAGAACAAAACGATCGTGGGTGTTGCACGGGCGATGTTTCATGATCAGGGCCTACCCATTCACTTGTGGGCGGAGGCATGCAATACTACAGTATATGTGCAGAACCATTGTCCTCACAAGATACTTGACATGAGTACACCCGAGGAGGCGTTTTCTGGTAAGAGGCCTGATATTTCCCATTTGAGGATTTTTGGTTCACCTGTTTACATTCATGTGACGAAGGATGCTAGGAAGAAGCTAGAGCCGACCGCAGAGGTTGGGATATTTTTGGGGTACACTGATACGCCCCACGAATATCGTGTGTATTTGCCAGACAGTTGCAAGACTGTTGTGCGACGGGATATCAAATTTCATGAGGAGAAAGCCATGAAGTGTTCGCTTGAGAGGGAGCCACACTTGCATGCAGAGGAGGAGCTATTAGTTCCTAAGGATGAGTCTCAGGATGTGGATCAGCCACAATATGAGGTTCATGGAGTGGAAGAGACCACTCATGCAGCGCCAACCATTAGAGGGCGGAAGCGCACTACAAAAGCTGAGCGACTGGCTCAAGGTGCAGAGAAGGTTGTAGGAGCACCTACAGCACAATGCAGACAGAGACAATCACTTGATCGGTACACTGGATACATGGCTCTTGTGAGCAAGTGTATCGTGATAGAGCCATCCTCTTTCAAGGAAGTTGTGGATGATCCCGCACGGGTAGATGCCATGGTGGAAGAGTATGATTCGATTGTCAGAAACAGTGCATGGGAGATTGTCCCAAGGCCGGAGGGGAAATTAGTGGTGGGTTCGAGATGGATCTACAAAGTGAAGCAGGCAGCTGATGGGAGTGTGGACAAGTACAAGGCAAGATTTGTTGCCCGAGGCTTTTCACAGATTGAGGGGATCGATTATGAGGAGACCTTTGCACCTGTCGCAAGGTATTCTTCCATACGGACGATTCTTGCTCTCTCAGCGCAGATGGGGTGGCACATTCATCAGATGGATGTGAAGACTGCGTTCCTCAACGGGGTGATTGAGGAGGAGGTGTACATAGAGCAACCTGAAGGTTTCGAGATCTTCAGCAGCGAGTCGCATGTGTGCAGGCTCAAGAGAGCGTTGTATGGGTTGAAACAAGCACCTCGTGCTTGGTACACACGGATAGACAGTTATTTCACCGGACTTGGATTCTCCAAGAGTGAGGCGAATCCGAACCTATACCAGATTGTGGTGGAGGGTAAGTTGGTGATCATTGTACTTTATGTAGATGATTTGATTTTGACAGGTGATGAGCTGTTGATACTCTCATGCAAGGAGGATCTTGCAAAAGAGTTTGAGATGAAGGACTTGGACCTCCTTCATTATTTCCTGGGATTGGAAATTTGGCAGCGCAGTGGTGGACTGTTTGTTTCTCAGGGTAAGTATGCCCGGGAGATACTGGAGAAGTTCAACATGCATGGCTGCAAGCCTGTTGATACTCCTCTTCTTGGTGGATGGAGGAAGGAGGATGCTACTTCAGCGGAGGTAGTGGATGCCACTGTTTATCGACAGTTGGTGGGGTCGCTTATGCATCTGGTCAATACACGACCCGACATATGCTATGCTGTTAACCAGCTTTCACAAGCTATGGTTAAGCCTACCAAGCTCTTCTAGAAGGGAGGCAAGCATGTATTGAGATATCTCAGAGGCACATCAAGATATGGATTATGGTACAGACAGTCGGATGAGGTGAAGCTGTGTGGCTTCACGGATGCAGATTGGGCAGGGAGCCCAACGGACATAAAGAGCACATCTAGAGGGATTTTCAGTATCGGGTCGACAGCAGTTTCTTGGTACAGTAGGAAGCAAAGATCCGTGGCACTCAGTTCAGCAGAGGCCGAGTATATGGCAGTGAGTTTGGCTGCATGCGAGGCTATATGGATGAGGAAGATCTTGGTCGGGTTGTTCGGTTCACACTTGGATCCTACTGTGATTTATTGTGATAATCAGAGTTGCATCAAACTCTCAGTTAATCTAGTATTTCATGATAGATCTAAACACATTGAAATCCGGTATCATCATATCAGAGATTGTGTGCAGCGGAAGGTCATGTTACTTTCATACATTCCTACGGAGGATCAGGATGCTGATATCTTGACGAAGGCGCTCACCAGGAGAAAATTCGAATACCACAGGGGCAGGATAGGGGTTGCAGATAATCCATATATTGTTGAGAGGGAGTGTTGAGATTGCAACAATATGATGAGCTTAGTGGAAAGGAGTCACCTTCACTAAGTGGGCCCGCAGGATATTTTTGGCGCAAAGTCTATTTTTAGACTATGTCTATTTTTAGACATATGGATCATGTTCTATGAGTTGCAGGATGCTATTTGTGGATGGTTGGTCAAGTCGGAAAAATAGATGGACTTCTATTTTTAGACATATTGGGCGGAATCTATTTTTAGATTGCCAGTCTAAAAATAGATATGTCGAATATTATTAGCTCTTGATAATATTTGGACTATAAACATTATCTTATTCTCTTGGAGCACTTCAGTTAAGTGCACAGATGTGGCACAGGAGCTGACAGAAGGAATTACGCTATTCGTGAGGGTTAAGTGGAGCTATTTCATGGAGACTTCAGTTAGAACTCATGTGAGAGAGTTTGGTGGAGTTGATTGAGGAAGTTAATGGAGTTGTGTTCAGTTTAACTGAGTTAAACATAGTTGAGCTAGTTGTATCTAGTCTAACTGATTGATACACTAGTGAGAGTGGTGTAAATTAATTATTAATTAATTCACTAATTATTAACTCATAAATCAACTAAAGAATACATCAGTTAACTTCAGTGCATGGACAGTTTCAGTGGAGACCAGTGAAGAGGTAGGTGAAAGAGCAAGTGTGACTATCAGTTGTGACCATATTGGTGCATGAGTTTGCACCACACATTTATGGAGATGCCAGTGAGGATTGCGTAGTGCATACCAGGTGGATTCGAACTCAGATTGGGCTATTATTCATCTTGGATTGTGCAGTAGAGGCAGGCTAACAGGTGGAGCATATTGGAGCATGTGTTTTGTTAGATCTGAGCTTGTGTAGTGTGTAACAATTGGAGATTGTACTGAGAGCTTGTGAGGAGTTTGTACAATGATTGTTACATGATCTCTATCATTATAATATACAGATAGTTGGGGGTTTTTAGCTTTAAGCTTTCCCATAAATACTCTGTTTATATGTGTGATTGTTTATGGTTTTAATGTGTGCATGCGATTGTTTATATTTCCGCAATTAATGATCAATAGTAGAAGAGATTATGGATTATGCATGAAGCTCAAATAGTGTATGATCAAGATAATCTCGGTGAATAATTTAACAGTTATTCAAAATTTCTACACCATGGAATAGACATGGCTCAACTCTAGGATGACGAAAGAAGCTGGATCAGTTTTGTTGTCAACAAGATCAGCTATGGTCCTCAACAAAAAAGCACAAGGGTGCAGCAAATCTGGAAAATTAGAAGGACAAAGGCAAAGTTTCAAATATGGGTTCATTCTCTCAACGGGGCCTGCCTTTTCTTTGACGGAGCGTTAAAGGAAAATCCAGGCAAGGCAGGATCAAGAGGTCTCATAATCCTTCAAGATAAAACTAACCAGATAGCCTACAATTGGGGGTTGGGACAAATGTCAAATAACAAAGCAGAGGCTTATGGATTATTTTTAGGCCTCAAAATCCTAAGGGACAAAAAAGTAAATAATGTAATCATCTTTGGAGACTCCTCCCTCATCATCCATGCAATGGTGAGCAAGTCTCCACCAAAAAATGCAGCTCTTAATCAAATCCTGCTAAGAGCAAAAAAATTAGCAAAGCATAGGAAAGATTGATTATTTTCACATCCTGAGAGAAAACGATAAGCAAGAATATCTTCAAGCAAATGAAGGAGTATAGAGGAATATATGACAAGTTAAAATTGGTGGCACCATATCCCATATACCAATCCCATGACTTCCTCCCCCTCCTCTCTGACTTCAAAGCATCTCCATCATTTCATTAACGAGAACATCAAAAGATTCCTCATGATCATATCCGATCTTTTAACTCAGCTAATGTCCAAAAACCATATCAAGTATGATCTCTTTAAGATTCACCATATCTCTACGCTCAGTACTCCCTTCTTTCACATCGCACTGCCTCTCGTGACTTCCCTACGCAGAGAATCCTCTCTAATGGGTTATAAAATTCGTGGTGTGGTATGGCTAATCTTACAACATGTCTTAGCAGCGCCTTTGAATCATTTTACACAAAGCCTCCCTTTTGTTGCGTCCTCCCTCCTTCCAGCTCCTCCTTTCTTTTGTTTGAAGCATTGGCCATCCCTGCTCTCCTTCATCGCCCTCCTTCTCCCTCGTTCCACACACTTCTTTTCTTTTTCCCTTCACGTTGACATCTTCTGGAGCCCCTCCCCTCCTTGCTTTCAACGCCCCTTAATCTGCACTTTCCTCTTTTCATCAAACATGCTTTTCCCATTCAATAAGGCAGACACGCAGCATCAAAAAAAAAGAGATCCATCCTCTTAGAATCCAGAAAAGCGTGCAGCATCAACAAATACAATAGAAACAACAGTAAGAAAGGAGACCAAAGCAAGTGAACGCACTCTTCTTCAGCAAATGGATCCCTTAGAAGATAGGCAACACCCTTGTGCTTTCTGCAAATCCCATAGAGTAGTGATCGAAAGCCCGAGAAACCAAATCCAACAAGATAAGGCTTGAACGAAAGCAGAGATGGTCGTCATATGTTCTCAATGGGACACTTGCAACAAAGATGCAATGTTAGTTAAGAATCGCTGCAACCATTTGGAAGAATCACTCAAATTCATAAAGGAAGCTCTCAACAAAAAATCAGAACAAGACTCTACCTCTCAAGATAAACGAAGTCGTTACAGAGGTAGTGAGAACACTGTGAATAAATGACCTTTCAGATCTTCTGACTCTTTCTGTTTATGTCTAAAACTGCAATAGTAAATCTAGTTTTAAAATGAAAGTTAAATGTATTATGCTCTTAGATTAGTTTGTTCAACAATATAGCACAAATGTAATAGCCTCTACCTCAAAGAGAAGGGAAAAAAATAGCAGCTCTAGTAGCACTTATGATGTAATGATCCCCAACAGATAAAATCTCTTTGTATCAAAAATAAGAAAATTTTGTAATGAAGAACTTCTTCTCCTCATTTTTTTCAGAGAATATAACACAACCAAATCTGTTTGAAAAAATAAAAAATAAAATCATTATGTCAACCATATCAAAAAAAAAAAAAAAATATATATATATATATATATATATATTATATTGTTATTTATAACCTTAAATTATGTTATTATTTATATTTACTTTAAATTATATTTTATAGAATATTATTTTTTCAAAAGATATTACCACATAAAATGCTTATAACGCTTAAATGACGTTGAATACAAATGTTGAGTTTAAAGAAAATTTCAATGGAGATTCCTTTTTGTTTGGATTTTATGCAACTACCCCTTAAAAGAACAAGGTTTATGAAACACACACTAATGATGGATGATCCATGTGTGGTGTTTTAAGTAGAGAGAGACATGAGGCTGTGGTGTTTTAAGTAGAGAAACGTGGAGCCCATGATTAGAAAGGTTAATAAAAAATGACATAGCCATGAGGTTTTGTGAAGCAAATACCTAATGTGATTAAAACACGTGTCCTCGTTATTAAAACAACATGGAAAGGGTAAAATATAGATGTTGTTTTATTGCAATTTTCTTTTCTAGAAAACGAGTGTTTTAAGTAGAGAAAGGTGGAGCCCATGATTAGAAAGGTTAATAAAAAATGACATTGCCATGAGGTTTTGTGAAGCAAATACCTAAAACACGTGTCCTCGTTATTAAAACAACATGGAAAGTGTAAAATATAAATTTTGTTTTATTGCAATTTTCTTTTCTAGAAAACGACCGTCGATCTCCTAACCACTTTGAATGAACTTTTGTAAACACATGGTACGCCCTTTTTTTATTCAAACCATGGTTTATTTACACTGAAACAAAGGGGAAATTAATTTTGTACTTGAGATGTCCCATGAAAGGCAAACCCAAACCCATGGTTGGTGCTCCCAATGAATTTGAGAAAAGCCAAAATTTCAACAAAAGACACCAACTATTGTTCAAATTCATGACTGTGATTGTTTGGTGGCCCCTTTAACAACCCCAAGAATAAGTTGGTGTATTTTCAAGGTCATGTCTGTTGTTGATGGTGTTTGTTGGTAGGTCCCTAACAAACCCCATTATCCCAATAAGGTGAGGTGGTGCATATGCAAGATCATGGTAGAGTAAGTTGCATATACCACTTTTCATTAAGGCCTCTCACTTTGCTTATAAGATAAATTTTCATTCCATTATCCTTTTAAATAGTAGTGCTAACCACCTTGGAAACTTTTTTTTGGGTTTACTTTAAATTTAAGAAGTTGGGTTGTTGGAAAAATGAGGGGATAAATATATATAGTTATGTTTTTTAAATTAATTAATTTAAGAAAGTAATGTTAATATATATATAAATATTTTTTAATAAATATCAAGTAAAAATGTAAAATATTATATGAAATGGAGTATAAGGTAAGTTCAAAAATTGATATTTTTATTAGATAAAATTGTTTTAAAATGTGTTTTGAATTTTAAATTAAGGTTCTCTAATGTTTTTATGAGTATAAATTTGACAAAACACATAAAATAAGATTTGATAGTGTTTAAAGACATTTTTTACGATAAAGTATAAAAAAGATGTGTAATTCTTTTTATGCTCAATTTGAAGTTGATATGTGATATTTACAAAAACTATAAACGATAAGGTGAAAAAAATAAAAAATGTTAGCTACAATTTAAAACCAAAATCATCTCTCTCTCTCTCTTTCTTTCTCTTGTTGTCAAACATTAATTTATCTTGCTCTCATTATGATTATGGATCTATCTTAACTTTGGACTCGTCATCCATTGAGAGGGATCAGATCTGTTATGACACAAACCTTTCCTTTAATTTTGCACTCTAAAAAGGTTCGTGCCTCAAAGGATTTGATCCCTCTTGACACATAATAGATTTAGAGTTAAGATGAATCTACATTGGTTTAGAAAAACATAACAACTGAAATTAATGAAAAGTGTGTTTTTTATGAGTTTCATCTAGGTTACACTAGCTTGTTGCGATCTTGGATTCTCCAGCTCCATGTCTTCAAACAAGTAATAGACATTATCTTCTTCTTTGAATTCTCTAGAAGCCGAGCCTAAAAAAATTATGTGATTCCAAGTTACAGATTAAGAGCTTTTTAGGACTTTGTTAATAATGGTCTTGATATATGACCATATCTTCCAATGTTTAAATTTGCCCATTTTGTTGCATTAAAGTATCTATTACCACTGAGTTCTAAGAGTTGCATTGATGTTCATGACAATGAATTGAAGTTGTCAAAGAGAATGTCGAGGTCCTATTGTCATTAACATAATCTTCCAACCTTCGAAGGATCCTTTGAATTTAATAAATGTTCCATTTATATTTTCCATGACACTTAGAGAAATTCGTTCAAGCTTAGAATGCCCAAAGTTGTCAAATGAAAATAGAAATGATGACTAAACTAAACTAGTTTGGTTTGAGCCAACACTACCTTCCTATAACTAACAAATTGGACAAAAGTAAAAGAAAAGATGGAATCACTTGAATAAAAGCAAGCTCCAAGTACCCTTCAACAAACAAAATTAACAGAGCAAAACAAAGAGAGTCTAATCCTAAAAAGTTCCTCCTTATCAAAATAAATTGAAAATATAGAGCATAACAACCAACCAAGACACAATAATAACCGAAATAACCACTGAAAAATTGCCACTTCACCATTTAAATGATCAACACACACACCTTTAAACCTCATAGTTGAGGAATGTCATACCTTGTATTTAATAAGTGACCAACAAATCCATAATGTAGATTGATAAGACGATTGATAAAAGAGCCATGCTTTGGTAATCCCATGCTCAACAACTGTGAATAACTAGGCCTTATGCATAAGTGTTGGAGAATGAATTTAAGTGAAGGCTTCAACATCTTTTCCCCCATTATTTAAATTTATCTATAAAATTATAAGTATGAATAATATACTTTTTATATATCATATAATTTCATTTTCACAAATAAAACTAAACATTAGTTATAATTATTATTATTATTATTATTATTTTTTTAAATAATATTGTATATCTCATATAAAGAATATACGTATCAATACTTTAACATCTATCATGTTATTAGTAGAAATTAAATTTAAATAAAAAAAATTCCATTTTTTTTAACTACTCAAAATAACCCAAACAACTCTAATTGACTATATAATATATATATATATATAAACTAAAAATAAAAATTAATAAAATACAATAGCATCACATGTATCATTATGATTTTTTAAACTTGCATAGAATAGTCCACATATATATTGAATGGATTAATTGAGATTAATATGATTCTTTAAACTTGGATAGAATAGTCCACATATATATTGAATGGATTATTTGGAATTGAAATTAAGATGATGATCTACATAAACATTATGAATTTCAACCACTCACACTGCCACATATTAAATGATAATATTATTATTTTTGATTAAATTAAAAAATATTAATTGAATTATATAGAATTATTAAATAAATATATTATTCATTTAATAAAATTTTTAATTTTGTTTATAGGTGTAAAATAGGTGTAAAGTAGATGATAATATCAATGTTTAGTTAGGATACTTAGGATTTGAAAGTTAAATGTTCAATTTTTTTTAAACAAAAATACAATTAAATTGCAGTTACTTAAATTACAGAATAATTATGTATTTAAATTAACATAATGTTTTTAATAAGAATTTTTGAAAGTTTTTCTGATTTAATTTTTTTAAAATTCAACAAAATTTTATTGAAATCATTAACCTTTACAACTTAAAAATTTGCAACCTAGAAATTTTTCATTATAAATTCATAATCCATATATACAATTTAAAAAAACCAATTTAAATACCACAAATCAAAATTTTACTTCCAATTTTTCCCAAAAAATTCACATGAAAACCAAATCCAAAAATTCGAATTCGCTTTTGTATTCATGCGCACGTAAGTTCCTCGCTATTCTGTCAGATATTCTAGAACTTTCTTCCATGCAAACAAATCTGCACATCAGACAATGGAGCCTGGCCGTCGGATAGGGCATTCGCCGCGGAGGGCCGTGGTGGGGAAACCAGTGGCAGCCGATGATCGAGCAAATGAGCACGCGCATTATCTCTGACCCAGAAACCCCATAACAGCGCAGAATCCTCCCATTTAATTTATTCCACAGTAAAAGAAGCGGCGCCATTAACATTTTTTTTCCATTCAAATATCAGCGTGCTACAGCTAACTGATGCAAGCAGTTTTGCGGTTTTAATATTCATTTTTTTTTAAATTTTTGTTTTGCTTTTATTGGGGTTGAAATGGGAGAGGATTTGGCCGAAGCTCCGCCTCCGCCTTCGCCAAGTAGAGAGACATTACAGTCATTTCCCAACGAGCCCGAAAAATCTCGCTTTATACGCCTTCCCAGTATCAAATTTGACCACGATTGGAGAAAATACGCGGCCGTGAAGCTTTCCTCGGAGTTTGACAGCGAGGGGAATGCCTTCATCAACAAGATTTCTGCTAGGGTGTTTCACGGGATTGCGAAGATTAAAGCCTCCTTTCAGAGGAGTGGCAGTGGTGAGATCCAGTCCCCGCAGCTAGGTTTTGTGACGAAGTATTTATCGATTTTATATGATCACGAAGATCGCAATGCGCTTGTTACGGCTTCAGCCGATCTCTCGCGGCGACTTCAGCTCAAGCTACTTACTGATGTTAAGGTATGTCTGTGGCTTATTTTCATTATTTTTGCAGAAAAAATAGCTAATGCGGCGGTACATTTTTCTTTTAGTGGTTTTTCCTTGAGAATTTTCGTTTGCTAGGGTTCAGATGAGGAATGGACTGTAATGAACGAGCAATCCTTTGTTTCTTTTGTGGATAATTATCTTTAATCGCAAAACCGTATTCAACGTTGTTATTTCTGTCGTATAAAAGACGAAAATTTATAGTAAAGGGCCATATAGTGGAAGGAAAATTCTTTCGCTTGCTTCTTTGAATGGAATGAGCATTTCAAATTGTAAGTAACCCTTGTTTTAAATTTTAGTGAGAATACAGGCAATGATAGACTACTGCATTTATTTCATTATAAATTTGGTGTGAGAATCAGCATTAAGATGTGAGAATCAGCGTTAAGATGTGTTTGATTACTGTCGTTTGTGTATCAAGGTTGTGATCTTTTTCAAGAAAGTTCATAAGTGAACCAGAAATATTATGTTTTCTGTTCCTGAAAATTTTGATAGGGTTGAGAAGAAGTTGTAATAGTTTTCTTCTTGAAAATGGTTGGTGATTGAGTGAGTTTATTGCACTGAGTGGCTCATCTTACAGTCCAGTATAATTCAGTATAACCAACCATTGGCCTTACATTTAAAAATAGTATACTTTTAACAATATTATTATTAATTTAATCGTTTTAAAGCATCAATGAAGTTGAGATTTTTTTTTACATGCAACAAAGCATCTTGCACTACAGAGTCCAATGTAGGTAAGGGTAAAATATTCTTCGAGGCCGTTCAACAACAAGGGTTGAAGCCATTACAACAATATACTTGATATGAGCTCAACATGTCATTTGTGGGAATTGAATCTATGTGGGGATGCTAATAAATTCCTCCCAACCACCTGAGATAAACCCAATGGACAAATCAACTAAGATCTATCTAAACCTCAGTTCTTTTTTATTTTTCCATATAGTATATGCCTAAGGAAACCTCCCGAGCACTTCCCCTCATTTCAAGGATGGTATGTGGAGTAAACCCTAGTTTCTTTAGGGCACAATAGCAAGTCAACAACACATGATAGATCATATATGGCTCATCAACAATTGGATCACTGATAGAAAACATGTCTCAAAGTAGGATTTGAAACTGGGTGGGAGAATAACAACTTTCCTCACAACCATTAATTAGAAAAGTTTGCACTTCTAGGGATTTTATTTATCTTGGAGCTTGAGAGGTCTAGGGTTAAGATGTTTTTTATTTATAATTGACAATTTAGTGCACCAGTAACTTCTGTTGGAGTGATTATTTATTATTGCTTGGAAGTCTTTGTTTTCCAAACTTTATTTTTAAATATATTTTCAGCTTTTTGTTGGGCAATCCTGATGGATTAACGGTAGAGATCGTTGCTAGATTTTAACTTTAAATGCAATGGTGTAGGTTTGTGTTTTGTCTGTTTGCATTTGACGCTGCGACATTTTTAATTTAGGTATTGTTGGTATGATTGCAGTGTTTTCTGCAGGGGAAATTTTATAACCTATTTCTGTAAATACACGAATTTGGATTGGGGAACTCTTGGGTGGCTGTTTTTGTAACAGTAGCGGCATTTTTTTGTTTTCTTTTAAATTATTCATTGCTGTATAAGAAATTTTTTGATGAAATACATAAAGTATCGCATTGTAATCCCTATTATTGGAGAATTTTAATTCCAGTAGAACAAACTGAATAATTGCTGATGAACCTACTGGAAAACTCTGCTATGGCTAGAAAATAAACCTTCTCAATAAAATTGCAACTGAATACCTGGAAAACTGCATTTTTAAACAGAAATTTGAAAATTGTCAGTTTGGACAATGCTAAATAGTTGGAAAATAGATTCAAAAGAGCCACTTTTTTTTTAACAATTTAATAAAATGAAGTAATTGTCTCAAGGAGGTATGGTTATCTAGAAAGACCATATTATGTGGATTTGGCCCAATTTTGTCCCCTATGGATTATTTGTCAAACTAGAACTCTACTCCAGATGCCTTGCATGAGTGGTGGGCCTTCTATTTGTACTTGCTATTTTTGCCTAGCCCAAGTAGTGTACAGTGTGATTTGTGAGGTAATTACGCCATAAATGTAAGTTCCCCATATTGTACAATTTATAGATGAAATCTGCAACTACGTCCACCTAATCGATAAGGTTAGATTCATCTACCGTGTGAGGACAATGTCGACCACGTAATCATTGGTTCTCCAACTACCTATATCTACCATTGAACAAGTCCGCCAGCTACAATTTGACATAAAACCTCTGTGATTAACATAAAGTGCATCTCTAATAACTAACATAAAATACCAATGACTACGTAACTTAAAAGTGCACACGGTAAATTGTGTTTGAGCTTCAAAACAATTGTCCCCTTGATTTGGGTGTTGAAGTATTTTTGGATCCTAGTTCAAACTTGTATGCAACCTTAATCTTGAATCAATGCAATCTTAGTCATTGTGTTTCATTGGATTTTGAAGGAAAGCATTTGAAATTTTGCAAATATCATGGTGCAATGAAATATCATTGATTATATTTAGTGAGAAAATTGTATTGAATTTGACTTCTGTTATGTTCTATCCTATAAATTCTATTGATTCCAATTTGATCATTAAATTCTGATAGAATTCATGTTATAAAGTGAAAAATAAACAAAAACAAAGTACAAACTCAAGTATAATCTTTCAAATATAAATTATAATTTTATCATAAGTTTACAATTTACATAAATTTTAAATTTGGAAGATTGTGAAGCATGTAATATTTATAATTTATAAACAATTTTTTATTTATTTTTATATATATTTTTTTAAAATTTTGAAGTACATACTTCTGCAAATTTAATGGCCATTTTTTTTTGAATTTCATTGCCGCTAAAACAAAAGCTAGGAGACTTAGATTGACATTAATTGTTGTTGTAAGACATGGAGTCTTCATGCCTTAAAATTTTTTGCTAGATACTATTGTTGACATGCTTAAGCAAGAATGTTGGGTGTTCAAGTATTTTCGAACCCTAGTTCAAACTTGATATGTGGTCTTAATCTTGAATATATATATATATATATATATATATATATATATATATATATATATAACGTGCCTGCTCACGTGCAAAATGCGGGATTTTACATTAGAGTTATAGGTTTGTTCATGGCTACTGATATTACATTGAGACCATCTCTTTTTCGAGAGGTTTTTCCAGCTATTCCAAAAGCAAAATCCTTAACTACCAGTTTATAGCTAAATACTTTGTAAAACTATAATAAAAGATATTTACATGTTTGATTTGCCATAATACAAAATTGAGGTTTTCTAGGGTGACGACTATTCTTCCATCGGGGCCGGGTTGTTGAGGTCCAGATCCTTGCGCTCCTCTTTCTCCTTCAAGCTGCTTTTTACCAATTTGATTTTCAACCTCTCTATCTCCTGCCTTAGGGCATCCACCTCATCCTCGAGCCTCTGAATTCTTTCCCTCTTTAACAACTGCCTCTCTTCCATGTTGATAGCGTCTTTGTGATGTTGGTGAATGCACATTTGCAGAATTGCAATTCTGTCTCTGAATTCACTGTGCTCTTTGGCTCAAATTTCACATATGTTTTTGCCATTACCACCGTTCCTCGCCCTCGGACCCCCAGACTTGGGTCCGTGGATACCCCAGGAGCCCGACCTCGAAATTTTTGCCACTAAACTTCCCTGCCCACACGTGTTGATAATCACCAGGCAACCCGACCAACACACTTCCAGGGGACTAAGAACTTCACTCACAGTGAACCAAACAAACAATCCACTACCTGAGGCACACTCTTCCGGGCGACAAAGAACCTTACACACCGCGAGCCAAACAAACAGGCCACTTCTCAACTGCCTAGCCCACGTCGACAACCCACCATACTTACTGCATAGAATTATGAGCCACCCGAACAAACAAAATTCCCAAACAACACCTAGATAGGCTAAATTCCCAAACAACACCCAGACAAGCAAAATACCCAAACAACACCCAAATTTCGACCATGGCCTCTGGAGCAACATAGAGGACTCCTTAGCCATGACAGATTGAAACTTCATGCTGCAAGTCTTACCGTTATCCTCTATATAGCCACCACCGGTACAAATTCTTATGCAATCCTCTGTCACTATACCAACCATTCTTCTCCTCGTCCCCTAATCCCATCACCAGGTTCTTCCCACGCTCAACTTGCAAAATTCGAAGCTTGAGGAGTAAATACAGACCCCATGATTCCACCATTCCCATGGGGAAAATACTGAAACGCCGAAGACTACAAATGCAACAAGGATGAGGGTCCTGAGAGCACACGTCGGAGAACGTCCAAGTACCAGGTGTAGGACGACTAGATTGAATGTCGCCACACTGCAACATGATCTCAGGACTCGCCATGCCATGGGTCTCAACGGTGAACAGAGGGGTATTAATCTCGATTTGACAGAGGGTTAATAGAGTGGCACGAGGCCCTCGTATACGTGGCATCCCATAATGCGCGAGAGAGATTTGACGGGGAGGGGTGTCTGGAGGGGGCCAGGGGGTGGGGTTAGGGGGGGCAAGGGGATGGGGAGAGGGGGAGGGGGACGGGTAGAAGGGCGGGGATGTAACGAGGGGTTAGGGAAGAGAGAGTCCATCCAAATCTCCGAGAGGGGGGAGAGAAGGAAAAATGAGGAGGAAAGGCTAAGGGAGGGTGCAGGAGGGGAGGGAAGGGGGAAGGAGAAAATCAGGCACCCCACCACCTTCTAATTAAATGAGCCATTTTCCATATTCAGGCCGGATTGGTCAAGAGCAGACATGTCTTTGGGAGTTCTAGGCATGGTTAAGGGATATATAGGGTGCCTTCCATGCCATTCACAACATTAGTTTCTTCCTTCATCTTGCAAGCTAGGTTGGCTTGCTTATTTGCCTCCTGGTTGTTTCCTCTTAGAATGTGGTAGAATGTTACCCTGTCAAAGAGAGGAATAATTTCTTGAGCTCTCTTAATGACTTGATTTAGAATCAAATTCTGGGCTAGAGTGTTATTCCTCATGTTTTTAATTATCAGGATAGAGTCCCCTAGGTTTTGTAGCTCCATGATGCCCTTATTATTTGCAAGGGGCAGTCCTAGGAGTAAGCCATAGGCCTTTGCTTGGTTGTTTGTTTTCCTTCCCAGGCTCCAAGCATATCTGTCTTCGATGTTTCCGTCGGGATTAGTGATGAATCATTGTAATCTTGGTCATTGTGTTTCATTGGATTTTGAGGAAAACATTTGAAATTTTGTAAATGTCACTATGCAATGAAATATTTTTGATTATATTTAGTGAGTAAATTGTATTGAATTTGAATTCTATTAGATGTTCTATCTAACAATATCTATTAATTCCAATTTGATAATTAAATTCTAATAAATTTTGAGTTATAATGTAAAAAATAAACAAAAAACAAAGTATACACTTGAGTATAATGTTATAAATATAAATTATAATTGCATCATAAGTTTTTTTTTTTTTTTTTGTCTTTTCGAGGAAAGAAATCAACCTCCCTATTGGCTCAAGGTCTAGAGTGAGGTTGCTAGTACCAGGGCAACCTATAGGTGTACTCACTTAAGAGTTCATAAGGCTCAAAGCCAATGGAAAAATATTCTTTTTCACAAAGTCATTACAACAATATTTATCAAGGCATTATAGCTCATCATGTTTCTAGCGAGGATTTGAATCTCGGTGGGGAAGATAACCATTTCGCCCGACCACCCGAGATAACCCTAATTGACAATTTAATCATAAGTTCATAATATGCATAAGTTTTAAATTTAGAAGATTTTAAAGTATGTAATATGTATAATTTATACACAATTTTTTAAATTTTCAAGTATTAAATGGCCTTTATTTTTGAATTTTATTATTGTTAAATTTGAATATTAACACAAACTAGGAGACTTACATTGACATTAATTATTTGTTGGAAATAATGAGAGGGGGTGAATCAATATCTAGTCAAATAACCAATTTTTACCATCAACAAATCACAACATTAATCATCCGAGATTGAACACATGAACATAGAAGATTTATAACTTGAAGAAAATCACTTACAACTTTTCTTAATATTTAAAGAGTACAATCAAGTTTATCATCTCCAATTGAAACTTTTGTAGGCACTAACCTATGGGAGACACCAATCCCCAAATGAGCACCAACTCAGTGAATTCGTGGGCACCAACCCACTAGAGACACTAATCCCTAAATGAGCACCAACTCAGTGAATTCGTGGGCACCAACCCACTAGAGACACCAATCCCCTAATTGAGCACCAACTTAGCAAAAGTCATGGGCACCGACCCACAAGAGACTCCAACCTCCATCTATTCAGCAACTAAGCTCCAAGTTGTACTTTGGATTTGTCATCAATTACTTCTTCCTTGGATGGTTGTCACTTCACCATGCAATCAACAGATTTCCACTCTCAACTCTAATTACAACCACTTGGCTTGAACACTGCAACTTCCTTACCAATTAGGGTAGAACTTGCCTTGTTCTTTTTCTGTGCGGTATTGTTCCTTTTAGACTGCCTCTACACAGTTGTAAACACAACAATTTGTATTTTGTTTCACAGAGCTGTCCACCATCAAACTGCAAAGACAAGAAATGCTTGCACAATATACCTGGTGTTTAGGTCAATACACCTCCTTTTCACAAAGGAAAAATTTGTAATCTTTCATTAATTTAGAAAAATTACATGTTACATTTTACAAGTATGCGATCCAGTAGCTGCATATATAAAGCTGACTGTATGTATCATCAGTGATAGTACAAAAATTTTCAGAGAGTTTCAGTAATGAAAGTAAGTTTGGTGCATAACTTACTAGTAATGAGAAAACCAAAATAAAAACAAAAACCGTTTTTTACAATGGGTGTGTTATATCTGCCAGAGTACATGTATCAAAAATATAGATATAGCCAATTCAAAATTTATAATCAAAATTGCAGTTATGTGCCAACTGCATGTGGATCTCGTATTGCCTCGATGAAGGGCCGATGGAAGTAACTGTACACCTGTGCAACAATGTGTTCTGTAATGTGCCAATCTCCCCAATTTAGCTCCACAGCTTCCTTGGAAAGTTTGTTTGCCATTTTGTTCTGATTCCTGTAAATATGAGTGACGGAAATGGAATCAAATAATGATTTGAGATGATGAACCTCCTTCAGTAAAGCAAATAGTGTGTGCGAGTGACACTGTGCAAGTGAGTTGAACCAGTTAATCACAATAAGGGAGTCGCCAAAGATTTGAAGGGTGTTGTAATTTTTTTCCCGGGCGAATATCAGAAGAAGTCTTAAACACTGAAGTTCGGCGAAATTATTTGTACCCTGGCCCAAGCCCATTTTGAGGTGATAATGGCAGAGCTCATTGATGTAGAGTATAGCCCCCCCGCATCTCTGTTGGTTAGCCGCACCATCAAAAAAGGCCCAAGGCCGAGTGCGATCAATATTTTCAGGAGTGTCAATTCGTACAGATTGGTGATTGTCATCATCAAGAATCAATCTATAGTAGGCCACAGGCAGGGAAACAATGCAGTCAGCGCTCATCGATTTGTTTTCAAATATGTGCATATTCCTGTGTGTCCATAATTCCCAAGCAAATATCAAAGGAAGGTTGCGCATTTTTGTGACTGTAGCGTTCGACCACCACCAAGTAGTCCAGGCATCCATGATTGTAGATCCACGCCAGAGTTGTGAGCATCCCAGCTCATGTGTGACAAGCAGCTAGATGCGTTGAATATTGGGGCAATGCAGGAAAAGGTGCAATGCATCCTCTGCATGAGATAGGCAGTAACAGCATCTGGAGGGTCCATGATAAGCACGTCTATGTAAATATTCAACAGTGGGGATGTAATCCTGAAGTATACACCAGAAAAGTAATCGAAATTTATGGGGAGCCTTAAGTTTCCAGATAGCCTGCCACCACTAGAGCTTTTCTAGTGGTTCCTTGTAGAGGTAGAGAGTCAAATAGCCAATTTTAGGAGTATAACTGCCCTTTGGAGAGAGAGCCCAGATTAGTTGATCCTCCTGATCCGACAGTCGAATATGTGATGCTTGTAAAGCTCTAATATACGGAGCCCAGTCACGCCAACCATCTTGAGGAATGGCCAAATCAGAAGCCAATAACCAGTGCTGTGATTGCTAATCCGTCCGAGCCGGTTCAGAAATTTGTGCAAGATATCGAATCCCCCTGACAGCCAAATGCTCAGTGATCCAGTCAGGTAACTTATAATGTTCACCACTGCCAGCCCACGAGTCCGAGCCCACCCGAACATAGTTGCCTGTACCAACTTGCCAAGAGTGGCCCTTTTGAATAAGAGGAGCAGCCTTTGTGATAGCTTTCCAAATAATGGAGGCGTCGGGGGTAGGCAAGATGCTGCCTCTAATCCATTCAAGTGTGTTCCTGGGAGTAATGTATTTTGCAATGATAACCTCTTTCCAAAGGCTGTGGCCAGAGACAGGGTGCCAGCATAATTTTGCCGCCAGGGCGGTTGAAAAGAGGTGTAAATCCTAGATGCCCAACCACCCCACTGTTTGGGTCTACTGATTTTATCCCAGGCAATCCAAGCAAAAGTGCTATCTTTTTTCTTGTTCCTCCACAAGAAATGTCTGCAAATTTTTTTGATGCGATCAGTGACTCCAATTGGAATCCAAGCCAAAGACATCCAGTAGATGGGAATAGCCTCGAGAACTGATTTGATTAAAACCAGTCGACCAGCCCTAGAAAGCCAGCGGTGATACCAAACATTGATCCTTCGTTCCACTTTTGCAATGAGCCAGTTCTAGTCTTTGATCTGATAGTCATTTGGTTTTAGATGGAAACCCAGATATTTCAGGTCATCAACAATATTGTGGGGAGTGAAAGCAAATAATGCCAAAGCATTATCCCGTTCTCGAGCTGTGCAACGGTTCATGATGATGGTGGACTTGTGGTTATTTGGTGCCATCCCCGTTGCTTTGCAAAATTTTTGGAGAATGATCCCAAACTGAGTGGAATCATGACAAGAACCATCAAGAAATATGAGAACATCATCCACAAATAGAAGGTGCGTGAGGTGCACAATTTCATTAATATTGAGGCCGCGGAGAGCCCCATTCGCTTTAGCTCGTTTGATGAGCACAGAGAGGCCTTCCATAACAAGGACAAAAAGCAATGGGGAGAGGGGACATCCCTGCCGCAATCCCTTACCCGCATGAAAGAAGTCCGAAGCCGTGCCATTTATGAGAATACTGAAAGAAGCATGACAGATACACCCCATAATCCAGTTAATAAATAAAAGGGGAAAACCAGTTTGAATTAGGATGAAGTGGAGATAGCTCCAATTACCCTGATCAAAAGCTTTTGCCAGGTCAATTTTAAGAATGGTAGCCTTGAGATTTTTTGATTTGATGGAGTGAAGGGCTTCTTGTGCCGTACCAATAGCTTCATGAATCTGCCTGTGATGGAGAAAAGCAAATTGGTCTTTTGCGATGTGAGATGATCGGATGGGTTTGATGCGATTAACAATGATTTTTGATATGATTTTGTAAATGCAATTGCAGAGGGATATGGGCCGGTAGTCCTTAAAGGAGTTAGGGCGATCTCTTGGGTATGAGGGCAATGAATGTTGAATTGAATCCATCATAGATTTTCCCCTGAGTGCGACAATCTTCAATTGCAATTAGGAGGTCATTGCCCATAAGCTCAGAAAAGTGAATGAAAAATTCAATGGGCCAATCGTCCGGTTGAGGGCTTTTATCTTTTTTGAACCATTTAAGTACTCCTTCAATCTCACCCGTAGTGACCGGAGCAGTGAGATCCTCCACCATATCTTGGTCCACAAACTTGGGGAAGGCTCTGGTAATGTGCATAATCTCCAGCAGGTTACAATGTAAAGGGGCTCTGTATAAATTGGAGAAATACTGAATGCCCATGTCCAGGAGCTGTGAATGAGTGTGAGCCACCATACTGTGCTGATCAGTAAGTTCCCAAATCGTGTTGCTGATTCGACGGCCATTTGCATGTTGTTGGAAAAATCTGGTATTTTCATCCCCAGCTTGTAGCCAAATTGCTCTACTTTTGAGTCTCCAATCTGCTTCTTTTTGACTCAGGAGCTTGGTTCTGGTAGCTTCAAGGGTAATAAGGTGCTCTTTTGAAGCACTGGATTGGAAGCCCCTCATGTCAGAGTCATTGAGTTGGGCGAGCTCAAGTTCAATCCTTTGCAATTCCTCTCGCTCCTTCTGAATTTTTTCCCCAATCCATTTGATTGTCAAACCCTTTATGTGAGTGAGATTGTCATTTATCACTCTGGCCGGCTCGCGATTAGGTAATTGATGACAATGCTGCCAAGCCGCACCACTAAGTTGTGGTAGTCAGGATCGAGAAGCCATCTAGAGTTGAATTTAAAAGGTGGCCGGGCTCGCAGAGGACCAATCTCGAATTCAAGGCAGATAGGTGAGTGATCCGAGATGTCGCCATGTCCCACCCATTGCCTTGCTTTGTTCATGATCTGAAGTAAGGGTTGCTTTAGACCGATCAAGTCTTCGAGCCAAAGCAGCCCCTCCAGTTCTATGGTTCCTCCAAGTGGGCTGTAGCTTTGCCATATGAATGTCAATAAGGTCGGCTGATTCCAGACTAGTGATGATAAGATCCGCCAAAGGATCCGGGACAGCATGAATACCCCAGGATTCATAGATGCCCAATGAAAAATTTAGGTCACCACTAATGATGGTGTGAGGGTGTTGTAGAAGAGAGCAGGTGAACAAAGAGTTCCAGAACACCTCCCTATTAGTGCACGACCCGTAGATGTTTATCAGGGAGAAAGGGAGTTCGATGTTACCAAAATTTATGTCCATGCCAAGAACCCCATCCCTACTCCAACAATTGTTCATACGGGTAGTCTTATTATTTATTCCAATAGCACATCCACCGGATTGGCCTCGGGCATCCACGGTGATGAAAGACCAGTTCGGTAGTAGAGAGTTGAGAGTGGAACAAACAGAAGGCCCATTAGCTAGAGTCTCCTGAAGAAATAAAACATCCAAGCGCTGTTGTGTAAGGAGATTTTTCAAAGCCAATCTCTTAATGGGGTTGGCTAGTCCCTTGCAGTTGAAAGAGAGACAAATCACGAGGTAACCACACTCAAGGGTCTTCTTGCTCTAAGAACCCACATAATGGAGGATTGGGTGCCCGCAACAACCTCAAAGTATGCTCGTTTAATTGCCTTTGCCAATTTCGATGGTCTGCCCCTAGATTTGGTTTGTAGGCAGCTCTGACTCGTGCCTATTCCTAGGCCAGCTAAGGGGGGCGGTAGGGATACATATCGAAGGAAATAAGGGTGACACGCTGAAGATGAGTCGGTGAGTGAGGTGGAACCGTTAGATAAGTCCGCAGAAGTGTGCAGAAAGGTGGGGGAAATGGAGGGGGGCGCCAGTGCGATAGTGCAAGTAAGTGAAGGCAAACTCAAAGCATAGTGATTTACATAAGAAGACGAAATAGGTGTAAAATTATTGAATAAAGAGTCAGGAGAAGGAGGGGTACCTGGAACCGTAGAGGCACGATGCAGAGAAGCCGATACTGTCGGAGTATGAGATCTCGCTTGAGTGGTGGCCATGATGGAAATGTCTGCATCGCCTCGGATTCAGGTGGCTTCTTTGAATCGACAAGCGGAGTCTCTGCAGACCCTTGGTAATGGCAAATGAATGGTTCCGTTTGAGTGGCCGCTGCGGAGGTCATCTTGAGGCTCGACTTGCCAAAACCCAATCTTGGGCAATCTTTGAACAGATGACCCACTTCATGACACTTCTTGCACCTGAAGGGAACGCCCTTATAGTCTAGCGTCTGTTGCCACATCATGCCCTCAAAGAACATATTATAATTCTCATGCAGGCCATCCCGAGTGTCAAGGAAAATCAGAATTCGAGCCTCCGCTTTATTACCCGTGACCAAATAGGAGCGGTCGTGATCAAGGTAGTGGCCGAAGTCTTCTCCAATGTTTCGGAAGGCGGTGTCGTTCTAGAACTGAACCGGTAATCTGGGAAGCCGCATCCAAATGGGACTAGCCCCCGCATTTTCTTTGTTGGGATCGAAGAGCGGCGACCATCGTTTGAGAAGAACTAGGTGCAATTCAATATGCCAGTACTGCTTTAGGACCCAGTCCAAATGCGCCGACATGGTGAAGGTGAGAGTAAACCAGCCACAAGTAAGAATAGAAACCGCAGGAAGGATCTCTAGAGAGCCCCCCCAGATCTCCCTGGTCTATTGCTGAAGCTGAGCAGTCGAATATTTCCTACCCCGAACCTTTCCAACCAGCATCGTGGCCGCTGTGAGCTCCAGATCATCCATCCCCTGATCTCGCCCAAAATTTGAGTTTCTGCTGAATTTGTTCCTTGTTGTTTTAAGTTTCTTTCTGCGGTCCGAACAAACCTTTATGGGGTCACCCAAGCCTTCCGAATTCGATGATGATGGTGGTTTATCTCCCCCATGGGCATCCTTCGGAATGTTAACGAAAACCCGCGATGCCACAACCAGAGTCCCTATATTAGCAGATGAGGAGGGACCAATACCGCTAATGTGAAGGTTCCCCAGCATCTGAGTCGTGGCCCCTATGTAGGATAGCACCGCCTCCGTGAAAGGTGTCGGTGACCCCAGGTATATCCGGTGTACCCGGTGTTTGGAGGCTCCAAATATAGTTTGTCGAAAGGGAGGGTGCCTCAAAACTAATGGATTCCAAGCCACCTTCAAATGGAGGTGAAACCCCTGCCACGGTTACATGGTCAGTCCGAGCAGAGTTCGGAAATATTGGCCCCGGGTCTGAATGAATCATATCTACCGCAACCGTCTCCTCCTTATGTCTCGATATGTCAACTCCCTCCAAAGGGTCGTTGGAGTAATCGACGAGCTCATCATAGTTACTCATAGTGGTCGACCGATAAACCCCAACAGATAAAATACTCAACCGACAGATAACAGGTGTAGATCCCCCAACACGAGGACCCCGTGATCCTGAATAATAAGCACACCCTGACCGCAATGCGCCAAACCGCAGCAAAACGACCCCACAACTTGCAGGAAATTAGATAGAACACAAAATAAACAAATAAAACGGCCCAATAAATGAGGCCTCAACCGGGTGCGCTGCAATTATTGCCTAGCAGCAAATGGATAAGTGAAAAATCAAGAGAGTAACCGATAGGCTCAGTGCGCAGGTCAACTGTGAATCGAGTTCAAAGTAAAAAAGGAGGAGACCCAATCCAAAGCAAATGCGAGAAACCAGGGCAGAAAGCCGCCGCCATGGCTAGGGTTTTTGCAGAGCTAAAACCACCATCTTCTCCCCAACCTCTATGGACCTCTTGGGATTTTGAAGTCTATTTTCCATCACTTATTAAAGAAACAATGATTCAATCAATACACCTTCTTATCACATAGTGCAACACACTTGCCCAATTTTCATATTCAGTTGTTCCCACATGGATTTCACATAGGCTTACACAGTGATTTAATGCAAGTTCAGTGATTAGCTCCTGGCACAACTCTTCTTTATTTCTCACAACTCAAGCTTCTCTAGTCTCCTCGCACTTGCAATGCCTCCTCAATGGTTCAGGTGCAAGTTTACACTATGTTTTCACTCACTATTTAATATATAGAGTTCTCACTTCAATTCAATTTCTGTTAAATTTGGCAACTAGGGCCAAACTCCACTTTGGACTGCTCATATGATGGAGATGATGTTTTTGTTGGATTCCTCTTTCTGAGAGGTGCAATATTGATTTAAAGATCATCTTGTTTGGATGAGCAAAAGTTGGATTTTGAATTTATTCTCTCACACGTGCAAATTGTCAAGGTTGGCCAGAATTGTAATGTAGGCTCACAAGCCCCAAAAGATGTGTCTTCACCCCTCATTGATGGATATAAATTGGAGAGACTCGAACCTCATTTGGACATCATCTCATCGCACATTCTCTCTCCTTCTCATTGGTTCATACAGCCTCAAAGAAGGCTCTCTCTCTCTCTCATCCGCACGTGTGACTGAATGGATAGTTTTCTAGGCTGGAAAATTTCAGACTGTTTTAGGGTTGCAGCTGAGCATTGACCAGCATTGACCAAGGGTCAACCTTCATCAATTGACTTCGATCTTTGGGTTGGAATCCGATTTTTGGAGGCTGAAGTTGGTGGCACAAAAATCAAGGAAATTTGGACTGTTTGACTACAACGTTGACCGCAGATTTGACCACTGCGTTGACCTTGTTTGACCGCATATTTCAAGGCTGTTTTGGGTTGATTTTGGAGGCCGAGTTTGACTGGGTTTGACTGAGCTTCATTGGAGAAGGAATATTGTTGGTTTGACCAACATTGACTTTGTTGGATAAGGCATCCTCTTGACTGCTGTTGGACTAAAGGAAATTTGTAAATTGTACTTTCTCTCTCAGCTGAATTTGAAGAATAATAAGAAGATTTGATAAAAGGGTTTTCCCCATATTGGGGTTTTTCCTTGGCATCCGCCAAAATATTGTGTCCTCTTGTCTTGGCTCTTCTTTTGGTTATTTGTTTATGTTCTATCAACATTTACCGTCAATGTTAATGTGATTGCTAAACAAGAAATTGAATTGGGCTAATAAGAAAGATTGAAGTAAATTGCTCTAATCATAGAACATACCATCGTTAACTAACAATTAACATCGTATCAGAGCTGAGGGGAAGACAAAGGCCAAGCAAGAGTGAGAAGAGCAATCAGTGAAAGTTGATTAGACAAGGACAAGGGTCAATGGCTTCCTCATCATACTTCAAATCTAATGACAAGCTCAGTGATAACTCTGATTATCATGCATGGAAAATGTCCTTGGACCTGACATTGGAGGAACAAGACATTATAGATTGTATGTAGGGAAAGATCACTAAGCCTCCATCAAATGCACCGGCTGCCACTAAAACAAAGTACAAGAAAGGGGAAAACAAGGCGAAGAACATCATCAGGGATTCTATTCACAAGCACTTTGTTGCTTATATCTCTGAGCTGGGCACATCTAAGGAGATGTATGATAAGTTGGTTGGCATGTTCAGGGCTAACAATGCTAATCAATTTTTCTTTTTGAAGAACAAGTTGAAGGACATCAATATGGGCAAGGGAGAGTCCATCCAATCCTACTTCATGAGGATCACTAAAATCAAGAATGATCTCTTATCAATCGGAGAGGTCATAGTTGACCGAGTGCTCACTCTCATTGCTCTTGGAGGTCTTCCCCGAGAATGGTATGTATTCAATACCACTATTATCAATAATAATATAATTCCTGATTTTTGATGAATTGTAGACAAGATGCACTCAAGAGGAGACAAGAATGATGGAGAGAGACAAACTCTCAAATGGAAATGGAAGTGAACCTATTGCCTTCACTGCTCATGCAAAGAAGAAGAATAATGCTGGTCCTAGAAATCAAGGTCAAGGAAGAGCAGGACCCAAAGGAAGGGCGAGTAGATGTTACAATAGTAACACGTTTGGCCACTATGCTAGAGAGTGTCCCAATAAAAGGGACTCACCTCGAGATGATGACTACAACAATAACAACTTCTTTAGGGGAAATGGAAATCAAAGGAACATCATGTTCAACAACAAAGGAAAGAGAAAGGCTCCCTCTACTCAAAATGGAAATGGAAATGGTCAACCTTTCAAGAGGTCAAGGAACTCCAGGTATGATGAATCTAATGTTGTTGATAACAAGAAAAATGAATATATTCTTATATCTTCCCTCTTCGCTGTATCTCCTTGACACCCTAGATAACTGGTTGATTGATAGTGGTGCCTCAAGGCACTTCACTGGATATAAAGAGGTCCTCTCACATTTGATGGATAAGGAAACTAATTTGGAGATCGTGCTTGGAGACAATGTCACCTATCCCGTGAAAGGGACAGGGAATGTGACCCTTCATCTAATTTAAGGTCAAGTCCTTCGTTTGCAAGATGTGTTGTATGTACTTGACTTGAAGAAGAATCTAGTGTCTATCTCGGCAATGGAAGACAAAGGATTCAAGGTGGCATTCATTGATGGAAATACACACATTTGGAAGAGGAATTTCAAAGAAGCATTCATTCTTGGTTTCAGGGTTGATAGACTCTATCAGGTTGGACCAAGCCCATTGGGAGCCATACATGTAACACAACTCTTCAATCCAAACTATGGCACCAGAGGTTTGCACACCTTCATTATAAAGCTCTTCTCGAAGCAAGGAAGGTGGTCACAGGTATGCCCAATTTCAAAGATGATCATGAAGGTGCATGTTAGGGTTGTGCCGAAGGAAAGCATACACCTTCAATGATCATGCACCTTCAATGATTTTGATTTGGTTGAAAATCATACAAGGAAGAAGATCAAAATTTTGAGGACCGATAATGGAACTGAATATGAGTCAAATGAGTTCAATGACTATTGCAGGGAAGTTGGCATTAAGAGGGAGACTGCTACTGCATATACTCCTGAACAAAATGGAGTTGCTGAAAGAAAGCATCGAACCATTCTTGAAGTTGCCCGTGCCATGCTTCATGACCAAGGGCTTCCGAAGTTCCTATGGGGTGAAGCTGCCAACACCGCTGTGTATGTTCAAAATAGATGCCCACATCAAGCATTGGACTCCAAAACTCTTGTATAAGTCTTCACTGGTAAGAAACCTGATGTTTCTCATTTTAGAATTTTTGGAAGTCTCGTATATTTTCATGTGCCGAAAGAAAAGAGGAGCAAATTAGATGCTTTTGGAAAGAAGGGAACGTTTGTGGGCTACAATGAAACCTCGAAGGCATATAGAATCTATGTGCCTGGTCAAAGAGAAGTGGATATAAGTCATGATGTCACCTTCGACAAAGATGCTGCCCTTAGGAAGGTTAGAAATCTTCCTATCTCAAAGGAAGACAAAGAAAAAGAAGCAGGATAGCAGGAAGAACCGAAGGATGAACAAATGCCCAATGTTGAAGCTCTGATGGATACTATAGATCCACATTCTAGTGAGCCCACTTCTTCAAATAAAAGAAGACCCTCATGGCTTAGAGACACCCTCGAAGATGTCGAGAGACATATTGCTCCAAGGGGAACCTATGTTGGAAGGAAACGTGGGTGCAAAGGGACGGGGACGACATTTTTTGAAACAGGTTGCGTGGGTTCGTCTGGGTATTTTTTTATATTAATATATATTATAAATTATAAATTATAATTTATATATCATATATAATACTATATTTTATAAATTAAATTTATAAATTATAAATTTAATGACACTAATAATTTATAAACTTTAAAGATTTAAACATGCACATCATTCAAGAATCAACAATGAACATTCAAGTTTCAACATTCACATGTGACATTTGCCATTGAAATTTCAAAATTAAATTTGCTTCATTTATTGTTTCTCATTGTTGATATGAACTCTGATCACAGAATTTTGTTCTTCCAACTTATAAACCATTTAAAAATTACCCAAATCATCATTATTTCCAAAAAAATAAAAATAAATAAATTAGAGTGAAATTTTACCTTAGCAGAAAAATACTCACTAGAAAAGTCGACTGTATTCACTTATTAATTCACTTCGTCCTTTACACCGACTCCACTCAGCACCATATTCTATAGGTTATTCAAAACGGTCTGAAATTTTTCATTATCTCCAAAATTTAGAAAAAGTAAAAAATCTAAAAAAGACATACTTTCCAGTAGTTTCAGAGTATGGAGCAGAGCAATATATTTTAACTTTTAAAAAAATCAAAATAATTCGATTTTAATTTTTATTTATCGTTTGAACTTTGAATCATGAATGTTTTAAAATTTAGAAAAAAAATAAAAAATAAAATAGTTTTTATAATTTATTTTATTAAATTATAATTTATTTTTAATATTTATTAAAATTTAATTAAATTTTTTAATTTTTAATCATTTAAAAAAATTTATATATTTGAAAAAATTGTTCATGAAGAACCCTGAAGAACCTGAAATTCGGGTTCTAAGTACCCAAACGATGGGTTCTTCATACCAAAAGAACCCAAGAACTCGAATTTTTTTTTTGAAGAACCCGGTTCTTCTGAGAAGAACCTGGTTCGTTTGGGTTCTTCGAGAAGAACCTACTCCGGGAACCGTACTGGAAAGTGAACTGCAACGAGGAGGGAACATTCCGTGAAAGTAAGAAGTCGAATAGGTACCAAGGGTACTTAGTAGCCATGAGCACCATTGTCCAATCGAGTCTGAATGTTTGAAGAAGTCGTGAATGAATGAAGAATATGAGTTGATCATGAAAAATGATGTTTGGGATGTGTTCCCTAAACCGAAGGACAAATCTGTTGTCACCTCGAAATGGCTCTACAAGATCAAGCATTGGAGCCGATGGAAATGCTGAAATTACAAGACAAGATTCGTTGCCTGAAGCTTCTCGCAGAAAGAAGGAATAGATTATGATGAAATATTTGCACCTATTTCTCGCTGCACCACCATCCGTTCGATTATTACCCTTGTTGCATTGCAAGGATGGAATCTACATTAGATGGATGTCAAGACTGACTTCTTACATGGATCAATCAAGGAAGAGGTCTATGTGGAACAACCTTTGGGGTTCGAGATAGAGATACACACGTATGAAGGTTGAAGAAAACCCTCTATGGGTTGAAGCAAGCCTCCAAGGCTTGGTATGAGAGGATCAATAGCTACTTGATGAAGCTGGGCTTTACTCGAAGTGATGCTGATCCAAACCTTTACTTTAAGGTTGATAATGACAAGCCTCTCATTTTGGTTCTCTATGTGGATAATCTCTTCTTGACAGGTGCAAACCCTCTCATTCATCAATGTAAGAGGGAGTTGGCTTCTGAGTTCGAGATGAAGGACCTAGGACTGATGCACTACTTCCTAGGCTTGGAGGTCTGGAAAAAGGCGGGTGAGATTTTCCTTTCTCAAGGAAAATATATTGTGAAGCTGTTGGAAAGATTTGGGATGGTGGACAACAAATCCGTGACTACTCCGATGGAACTCAACTTTAAGAAGTTGTTCGGAAGTGCTGCTAGGCTCGATTTGGGAAATCCTACCGAGTATCGTCAACTTGTCAACTTGTAGGGGCTCTGATGTTCTTAGTGAACTCCTGTCCAGACATATGTTTTGTAGTGAACACGTTGAGTCAATAAATGGTCGAGTCTCATCACATTCATGGATTACTGCCAAGATTCTCTTGAGATAACTCCGGGGCACAATCAACCATGGATGAGATACACTGCCGGGAATGTGAGGCTCCATGGATAAACCGATGCTGACTGGGCAGGTAGTGTGGTGGATCGTAAAAGCACATTTGGATGTTGCTTCACTCTAGGTTTTGCTTCGATATCTTGGATGAGCAGGAAGGAGAAATAAGTTGCTTTGAGCATCATCGAGGCTGAATACATTGCAACAAGTATAGCCTGTTGTGAAGTTGTTTGGTTGAGGAAGCTCTTCAGTGAGCTGTTTGGGCATGTGCTGGATACCACCGTGATCCATTGCGACAACCAAAGTGGGATTCGATTCTCATAGAATCTCGTGTTCCACGACCGCTTCAAGCATATTGATATCAGGTACCACTTTATCTGGGATATGGTACAACGAGGCGCCGTAAGGCTCCATCACATTGGAACTTATGAGCAGGTCGCAAATATTCTCACAAAGCCCTTGGGGAAGGTAAAATTATTAACCTTCCGTGAGAAGCTTGGAGTCATGGACAAACCCTCTTATGAGGGTCCCTCTTGTGTTGGAATTTGAGCTCTGGGAGCTCTAGGGGGCTTGGGGATAACTCTTGGAGCTATAAGCAACCATAGGGCTAGGTTCACCTTACCTTGTTGGTGTGCTATTTCCCCATTGTTATGATATTGAGTTGGTTCACTCTCTCTTGATCTATGACCCACATAGATCCTAACCATGTAGTTTGGGACTCATGGTAAGAACCTCTCATCTAGCCAATGAGTTGGGTAAAGAGGATAGAGACCATAACATTACCGATGGACGCATCGTGTATTGCCACACTCTCTATGTCTAGGATGGGTTGTGTCCAACAACTTGATCTGGGATCAAGTCTGGTTGAGGTTTTTACCTCTAAACTGACTTCAGGTCAGTGGAGAGTGGCAAGGTCTTGTGACTCACTCTCGATCAAATCTTCTTCATTATTTCTTCATGATTCAACAGATTAGAGCTGACAGAGTATAGGAACAACAGGATGACACAAGATGACGGGATGGTACATGATGGTACAAGATGACAGGATTACACAGGTTGTCAGATTGATTGACGGGTGGAGTTCGCCCTAGTTGAGAGGGAGTGTTAAATTTGGAAACTAGGGCCAAAATCCACTTTGGACTGCTCATATGACGGAGATGATATTTTTGTTGGATTCCTCTTTCCGAGAGGTGCAAGATTGATCTAAAGATCATCATGTTTGGATGAGCAGAAGTTGGATTTTGAATTTATTCTCTCACACGTGCAAATTGTCAAGGTTGGCCAAAATTGTAATGTAGGCTCACAAGCCCCAAAAGATGTGTTTCCACCCCTCGTTGATGGATATAAATTGGAGAGACTCAAACCTCATTTGGACATCATCTCATCACACATTCTCTCTCATTCTTATTGGTTCGTACAAGCTCATAGTAGGCTCTCTCTCTCTCTCTCATCCGCATGTGTGACTGAAAGGACAGTTTTCTGGGCTGGAAAATTTTGGACTGTTTCAAGGCGGCAGCTGAGCGTTGACTAGCGTTGACCAAGGGTCAACCTTCATCAATTGACTTTTTTCTTTGGGCTGGAATCTGATTTTTGGAGGCCGAAGTTGGTGGCACAAAAATTGAGGGAATTTGGAGTGTTAGACTACAACGTTGACCGCAGATTTGACCAGTGCGTTGACTAGGTTTGACCGCATATTTCAAGACTGTTTTTGGCTAACTTTGATTGATTTTGGAGGTCAAGTTTGACTGGGTTTGACCAAGTTTCATTGGAGAAGGAATGGTTTGACCAGCTATGACTTTGCTAGTTAGGGCATCTTGTTAACTATTGTTGACTGAAGGAAATTTGTAAATTGTACTTTCTCTCTTTGCTGAATTTGAAGAATAAGAAGAAGATTTGATCAAAGGGTTTTCCCCACATTGGGGTTTTTCCCTGGCATCCGCCAAAATATTGTGTCCTTTTGTCTTGGCTTGTCTTCTGGTTATTTGTTTAGTTCTATCAACATTTACTAATGGGAAATTGAATTGGCCTAACAAGAAAGATTGAAGTAAATTGCTCTAAGCATATACCATCGTTAACTAAAAATTAACAATTTCAGATGGACTTGTCTCTACACGGGCTTCACATTGCTGTACATCTCCACATATGGCTTGAATTGGCTTGCATGCATTCAAACATAGTTTCAACACTCAATTATGACTTCACATTTCACTTCTTCATAGTTTTACGCAGGTTACTCTCCACAAAAGTCACACAGTTAGATACATGGGCTCGCACAAACTTACAAACCTTGCTCTGCTCTACTCACAAAATGACTTTGCCTTTTCTTCAGAAATTGTGATTCAACTTTAGTGCAATTCAACCTTAGTGCGATTCAATGTCAACAACCTTAGTGTGATTCTGATTCAATGTCAGTGCAATTCAAGCTTATAATTTTTTTTTCGACTAAATTAGAAGACTTGTAATTGAGTTGGTAAAAAAGATGAGTTTAATCACATATTTACACGAGTTTAGGCGCATTTTGGAGCCGACCTATCATTTATACTCAGAGTCGACTTGTAATTCATGTTACATTTTATGTTGGAGCTGACATGAATCTAGAAAATTTTGGTGCCGCTTTTATTATTTGGAAGGCTCTCTTTCAGCTTCCCATTGTTGCTAGAATTGTGCACACAGGCGAATGACATGAGTTCTAGTACATAATTCTAGCACCACGAACAACGTTATTCCAGTGCAAGATACACATGTACAAAACAATTGATAATGATGGTTGTAAGGTGTGTTATGCAAAAGACTTGAAGAGCGCCCAAACTAAATGTTGTGCTTTGTTCCTTTGGTTGTTCCCTATTCCACTCATTCACATTGAAAAATGGAAAATTGGAAACAAGCAAAGATCTAAATTCTTGCATTTAATGTTAGCTTTTGATCCCATTATGCAAAGTCTGTGGCAATGCTTGAAAATGCCCATTCATTAATCTCTGTGTATAGGTCTCTCGGTTTGAATTAAATACAACATCTGTAGAAAGGGTTCTCTCAACCATCTGACTTTTGAGTCTTGACCATGTTTGGCCTTGACCATTGTTGGCCCTTGCTTTGACATCAATGACAACATCTCAACACTATTGCTGTAAGACTTGGAGTCTTCATGCCTCAAAACAGTTTTTCTAGATTCTATTGTTGACATGCTTGAGCAAGAATTATGTTCATGAACATTTGAGGTATTAGGGATAACCTTTCGATGAATACAATTAGTATCAGTTCACGAAGCAATCTTCCACACTCTTCACTCCATCTTTATATAGAGGTTTTGAAATGTAGATTTGTAGCAAAAAGTTGTGAGGATTAGCATCGTTGAAATTTTTCTTTAGGCCCTAGATCTGGTCTGAGGCAAATCACGCACACAAACACACTAGGAACCCACAACTCACTAACACTTTGAATAACGAAAATCTTCAACAATGAAATCAATTTAGTACACAGATTTGAGCTCAAAGCTCGGTTATTTTATTAATCCATCAATAAAAGAACCATGGGGCTCTCGTACCAAGGATCATGGCCCTTGATCACTTGTACAACTAGTATACATAGTATACAAAACTAGGGCTTGCGATTTGCTTCTTCAGATCTGCAATCTGCCCAAAAAGAGGACAAGTACAAAACATAACTTGCTGGAGAAGCCCTTCTCCTTCAGCCCTTTCATTCCACATTTGCTTTGACACTTCACAAGTCCTCTGCCTCCTTAGATCACAAAGAAATACCCCTCTGTCCACCAGCTGCTCACAAGGTATTCGACCCATCAAATACACTGCATACTCAACCTTTAGGACAGACTATTCACAACTTTGTGAACAGACTTCGAGATCTACACTCAACAATTCTCGTTGCAACATTCCTAGACTTGGGGTAAGCCCTTCTGGCCATAGATCTCTTGCTGCCCATTAATTTCTTCCATAGTTGGCACTGATCAGACTTTTGATGGGCCTCATAGGCTAGCGATCCCATAGGTCTTTTTGGCAGTCTCCTCAACAAGACTCCGGCACATAGTAGATCTCAACGAACTCTGTTCTTGCCCTTGTTCTCACTGTAGATCTGCGTTTACTGCACTTGGATTGCACCCATCTTGCTCGACCTTTAAGTTTGGGCCTTGGCCTTCACAAATCTATCATCGTTTAGGCTGCGAGTATTCTTTCCTTGGATTGTTCAGGCCTCGACCCTATTCCTGAGCTCGTTGCATTCCAGAACAAGCCTATTACTACCCTTCTCACCTCAGTCCTATTCTCACCAGTTGTGACTCCTTAGATTTGTCCTTTAGACCCTTCTTTCCAGCCCTTAAGCAGACCTTGACCTTCTTCCTGTAGCCTCTTAAGTCCTCGGCCTAACCAACAAACCCTTCTAACCAACCCTCAACACCCTGATCTAGGTCTCAACCTACAGATCTAAGTCTTGTAGGTCTTGACCCTTCATTAACTGCCTCAGATCAAGTCTCTTTGTCCCCTGTCGTAGGCCCTTTCTGCTATAAGATGGACCCTTGGTAGGTTGCGGCTAGAATCTTGTTGGCCAGCGTCAGGACGAATATCCTCAAAGGGAAACCCTAAGTCCCTTAGAGAAAACCCTTAAGCCCCAAAGGAAGAATCATAATTTGGTCAAAATAATTTATTATGATTAATGGCACAAGATTATTTGGGAATATTTTTTGAAGGCTTATATATTTTAAAATAATTATTTGAATTTAATTCTTTTAAGTTTCATTCCCAAAATTCAAAATCAGCTACAAAGCATTCATAGTTGGGGTCAACAAGGGTTTCATTGATATCAAATTAACTCCATCGAATTGTACAAAAGAGAACCCCATATCTCATTTAGATGCATTGATTACTCTTCGCTTCAAAAGGCTAGCTCTCTTCTATGTTTTAGGGTTTGTTTTGGAATTCACATCTCGACATTCTGGGTTTAAGATTTTTCTTTGCAGATCTGCACTGCGCTCAAGTATCTGGAAATGCAGATGGCCCATCCTGAACTGGCCGAATGGTAAAACGTATTGGTTGATCTCTACGAGCACAAGTTGTATAATTCGTAGCCCTCGCAGTTTTTGGTTTGCATTCCTTATGGCACACACAACCTCGCTCATTTCTCTGTGGGCAGGTCTTGCATCATATATTATAGACCTTCGTTTTCTCCGTATGGATATATTATGGTGATGACATTGCAGTGCCTGTTATAGTCTAGTGGGCATCGCATTTTATAATTGGATGGGCATTGGATTATCACTCAAATCGTATGGGCATCACACTATCACTATAATTGTATGACATCGCACCATGGATTGGCATCACTGGATTGATAGGGTCTCGTTACATTTTACAATGATATGGATCTCTCATCTCTGTAATGTATTTGGCATAATATTGTATAGTGACTTACACAGTGGCATCGTAATGCATCTTTGCTTAACACATAGTGGGATAGTGACTAAGCTCATTGTAGTGGCACTCATGCGGATTTGGTCATCATGTCAGTTGGTTTATCTTGCCCAGGATGGCCCACATTGGTATGGCTCATATGATCCAGGTTGGGCTTGCATTGACTATTGTATGCATGGCCCAGGATGACCCACATACGTATGGCTCTCGCATGGTATGTCATGGCTCCCACATATGGCTCTCTCTCTTACATGGTAAGTATGGCTCTCACACAACATGATTGAGACTCTCACATATACATCATGTATGCATCGTCTTCTATCTAAACTACAATGAGGTATAATAATGCTTGTATTACGACCGTGGCTTATAGAGATGATTATACAACAATATAATGTGACATCTTCCATAATGGTACTTCCTGTAGTATATTATGGCATGTCTATAATGGTTGAGTACTGTATCTCTTCATCAGTATGGTGGCAGTTCTCCAATGACTATTTCCTATCCTCTTTAGTTTCATCCTATTCTTTTCTTTAGCATTACACAAAGGTTCATAATAAATAATATATATAATAATGACTTTGACAGTGAGACATGGTCTTGGATAATGACAATGTTTTTGTTGACTTGGAATGGCCCTAGGAGGCCTATTGATAAATCTCATTGTACTTTGCATCTCAGCTCCACAATTGATGAAATCTAGAAGAAGAATTGAATTTCGGGTTTTCCCCCTTTGGGGTTTTTCCCTGGTCTACGACCAATCCTGGTGTCTCTATGTGTGTATGCTTTTCTTCTGATGTTCCTTTTATTTCCACTGCATGGTTGATGATGTTCTTTCTACATAATTTCTAATGATATTGATAATAATATGGGATGAATTTTTATGTCAATGACGAAAAGTATAATTGCAATTATCAAAAGCAAAGAATAATATAACACAATGAAAATTAACAGACCCTTCAATATAGCTCTACGAAAACCAACAAACTCTTCTAACCAGCGCTCGACCCCCTGATCTAGGTTTCAACCTACATATCTAAGTCTTGTATGTCTCGACCCTTCATTAACTGCCTTGGATCAGGTCTCATTGTCACTTGTGGTAGGCCCTTTTTGCTACAAGATGGACCCTTGGTAGGTTGTGACTAGGATCCTATTCTATGTTGCGGCCTACCTCTATTTTCAACCACAAATACTCCTTCCCTCACAAAGAAAATACACAAACCCTTCAATAGAAATCCTCGGTCTCTTTCATGAACAAACCTCAAATCCTTTTCCAGCCCTACTCAGCCTCTAAACTTGGCACCTCTAGGGTTGTACTGGGGCTACATCCTTCTATCCTTCACTCACAATGAAGTCCTTCTCATTGATGTATATAATGGACCTCTCCTAGGCTCTCTTTATACTTTTCCTTGGGTCACTCAGGAAACCTTCTAGATCTAGGGGTTTAGCCTCTTTGACCCTTAGAATATTTAATAATTTATCTTTTGGTCTTAAACCCATTGCTTGGGTCCAAAACCACACTTTTGGGTAAATCGCCCAACAAATAACTTTTTGGTGGGTTTTCCTTTCTTGGAAATACCTTATGAGCTACCTAAAATCGAACAAACACCTCATTTAGTTTTAGCCTTTAATTATATATTTTTACACAAAAAATTGTGCATAGAATCATGCTCACTATGAATCTATGAAGGGTTGTTGGAGCAAGACCAAAATAGTGCCACCATTGCATACAGATCTAGCAATGTTGCAAATATCTCCTGTTTACCTTCATATGTTTGAGCTTTTTGGGTGCTAGTTTTATCAAGCTATTTTTAGGTCCAAGCTTATGCTTGTTGATATTTTTCAATATTTTCATGACATTTACAATGAATGTCTTTCTAGACTTGGTGATATATTTGTTGAAGTGATTTTTGCAGCATTCATGTTGATGACTACATGGCACGTGGTGATGTATATTGTTGACTTCTATTAGGACTTGCACATGAAGTCTTTTTGTTCATTTGTAGCACCCATGTTGGATGAATGATTATTGATGTGAAATTCCAAAGAATTGCAAATAATTACTCAAAAGAACTATCTTTAGACAATTCAAAAGCTCTCTGATCATAACTAGCTTGATTTACATATTTATAATCTTCCGCTTGGGTTAGGGTGAATACAAGACAATTATTGATGGATAGTTGTGGTTCATATAAGTGCTCAAAGGTTCATATCATGAAGATTTTGTTTGTGCATATCATATATTCCTAAAATTTTCTTTGAAGACAACATACTTGCACAATTTTTATGTCAACACAATTACTTTAGGTGCCACACACCTTGCTTGCATCTCCCAAAAGGGTTCAAAGAATGGAACCAACACAACATGAAGCCCATGAGCATGCAATTTTATTTATAAATAGGGAAAAAAATAATCGTAACGTCAACTTTATTAATCATTGAGAGGGATTAAAAACAAATCAAGGCACATGCCTCTTAGTTTACATATGTGTGTGTGTGTGTGTGCATACTAGATTGATGTATTTATTGATAGTTTGCTATACTTATTGGTGCTCATTCTCCTTAGAATCAACAATTGTCTTTTGTTCATAACTTCTTTGATAGAATTATAAAAATATAGTGAAGGAAAAAAAATTGGCTTAATCGATTGCTTGATTTTTGTTAAAAAGGAAAAGGTTTATAACAAATACTCAATATTAAAAAAATTCAACAACTTGAAAGGTTCTTTTGAACTTGTTATTGTAATATCCCCTAGGGAAATTTATCCTTAGGGTTGGAAAGAGCACATGAAATTTTTTATATTCTAGCTAGTATCAACCTAGATCCATCTTAACTCTAGAACTACCAAGTGCCGAGAGTGATCAAATCTCTTTTCACTCTAAAAGAAGTTTGTTCTTCCATAAGAATACCTTTGAAAAAACACTGGGCTGTCAAAACCTGGAGCCCAAATCTACCAACGATAAATTAACTATTTTATTTTAATTTTATTTTAATTATTAATTTAATTTAATTTTAATTTTAATTTTTATTTTCATGTAATTTGATCGAGTCAAAATGCTTACATAACATAACAAGGCAAGACATTACAACATCTCTTCCATAAAAACTAGCCCTCCAAGATGGTCGCTGCCTCATGTAGGTCCTCAGGAAACTTCGATGCCAAGATTTACCCCTTAAATAATTTCATTGCCTCAAAAAATATCCTCTAAGGTGGGCCACATGCCTTACATAGGGTTTCAAGGCTATTTTGCAGCCCATGCTTCGCTCTCTGACCCTCGCTGTCCCTGGAAGGCCTTGAATAGGGCTTAGGTTGTCATAGATTAGCCGTTTTGATGCGTAGACAAAACCACAAAATCTTGATGCCACATATTTGCTCCCTTAAAGACCTTTATTGCCACAAATAGATGGATCTTGCCTCGGGAATAATATTAAATGGAGTGAAGTGAAAGGATTGGCGAGGGAGGAATCTTTCACCAATAAAACCAATAAGAGAAAGGGCTCTTAAAACCCTCCAAGAGCCTCAACTAAAAAATCAGAAAGATCCAAATTCTGTGATGAGTAAATTGATTCTCCTCTCTCCTCTTTATAGATTCCCTTTAGGATCTGCCCTCTTAATTTTAATTTGAGGGGCTAACAAGTTTCCCTCCATTTTGCCTCAAATTTGGCTATTACCACAAGTTTTCCTCTAATTACCCCAAATTATCCAGTGTTACCCCAATAACATCAAATAATGGGTTCCCCCTTTAAAAATGACTATAGCCTACGGGGTTGGATATGCTACTTTGTCCTCCCTTGGGCAATTTAATTAGAAGAGGACATTACAGTTATAACAATTTTAGATTTATATGAATCGTATAAGAGAGTAGAGTGGCCATTCTTACACAACAAATTGCTTCTATAATGCATGAGGAAGATTGAGAGGAATTGTAGTGATACTTTTATCTTCTTTTATTTCGCTAATTATTATTGTTATTACTATTGCGAAAATAACATACTGAAGATTATAAATCAAAATAAGAAGGCTTAAGGCTCTTGTTCTAGAAATCATTTTTTTTTTCAATAGCTTTTGAGGAAACTTGTTGGTTTACAAAATGGTATGGCTTGAACTGATCCAGATTGGATCATTATATTATTTGTCATACATCTTGATGCTTTTTAGAGTGGAAAAAGTGAAGGAATAAACTCACAGGACTAATTTTATTGACGTCCCAATTTGGAAAATTTCTGGTCAAAAACTCGAGGAGCCATTTTGAGGCCTTAAATGAACATTTTTTGTGGTCCAAACATTATTATGGACTTAAATTCCATAATTTACACGCAAATACCTTTCTAATGGTGCAAGAATTGCCTCAATTAGAGTTCGTATGAGAAAGTTATGCCTCCTGGAAGTTGACCCCTCGAAATTCACTACCATAATTTGAGAGGATACCAAGTCAGCCCCCGTTATACATAGGAAAGGGGCAAGCCACATGATCATAATGATGAAGATAGCTTTGAAAGAAAAACCCTCGATTTCCTTTGGATTTTGTCATTCGATCTTGTGGCTTTGTTGGTAAGGTATTTTGATTGATGATTTTAGCCCTTAGGAGTTGGAAAATGTTATATCCTTGAATCAAAGTGCCTCCTTTTTATTCTTGTAATGAGATTGGCTAACTTATTGTTTGATGGGATTTTATTATTGTTCATGATCAATATCTTGACTTTAGCCGCATTTATTGAGAGAAGTCCTTGGAGGAGAGCATATGCCTCATCCTAGTTGCTTGTGATTGTCCCTAAATCCTATTCATAAGATAGTTCTTTTTTCACCTTTGGATCATAGATGATCATAGTTATAGTTCCTTTTTCACCTTGGGATCATAGATGATCATAGTTGCACTTGCCTCCCTTGCGTTTCATTTTGAGGTCCCATCAAATAAAATAATATATTTCTTTGGCTTATATTACCACTCTTTGAAGTTCTCCTCTTTCATTTGTATATGTCAGTTAAAGTAATGTATTGGTTGGAAGGTGATTAGTTTTAGGTGAGATGCTCAGTCCAGAAGGATGTCTAAAAGCCACTTTTCCTTTTCACAATCGAGCATATGCATCAATTGACCTTTCGTGACTCAGATTGTGATGGTTTCTTTAAGAAGACCCTTAACTTTTGCAATGATATCTTAGGCTTGAGTGGTTCTTGTTGAAATATGGATTTATTATAGGCCAACCAAGCTTTCCAAGACATAAATTTTGGTAATGCTTGCCAAATTCCTTTGACAATAGGTTTGTAAAAATCTCGTATAACATTTAAACCTAAAAGTAAGCATGCCTCTCCATGAATTTGGAGTGATCGGTCCTCGCAAAAGCAAACTGCCACACTTGCTTGGTAAAGTTGCAATCAAAGAAAAGATGACAATGGGTTACAACATCATTGTGGCACAATGTACATCGTGATGGCCCTTAAATTCCCTTTTTTGAAGGTTTACTATGGTTGGAAGCTCGTTGTGGACCATAACCCAAGAAAATGTATTAATCTTAAGTAATCCTTCATTGTGATAAACTAGATCATTGAGGAGGAGGTTGAGACATAATCTGGGCATGCTATTTAGCTTTGATTGGGTAATTTGATCTACCACACCCCTTGTGATTAGGAACTAAAGGATCATATGGAGTGCAACCCTTGAAAGAGGCCAAAAGAGTTGGGACTAAGGGGGCTAAAATTGTTGGAGGCGAGATGGAGGACTAAACAAACTAATGATCATTGTGTTTAGACCAGCTTGAGATGTTAAACATAGAGTTTAAACCTTTGTTTTCCAGCCAAATTTTTAGAGGGAGGAGTTCATGCTTGAGTTCTGGAGGGGATTCACCCTAATGTTGTCGTTCCAAATATTGATTGATTTAAGATTACCAAACACCCAAGTGAGTTTAGAATAGATTATTTGTGGCATAGCTCTAATAAATTTCTAAATATGGGACACTTTCTTGTTGTCCAAAGGTGTTGTCTAAACGTCGCTTATTAGTCACTTTTAAATAGTTTTTTAAGGGAAGTTTTTTCTCCATTCCAACTTTACCAGAAATTAGTCTCCACATTATCTTTGCTCATAATGCAATATTCATGATTGTATGATCTTTTAACCCAGGTCATCTTCGTCTTTGGCGGGTTGGACTATGTTCCAACTTACCAAATGGAACTTTTTTTTGGTTTGGTTACTCTCCATTGCCAAAGAAATTTTCAAAATTCTTTCAAAACTTGTTGCATAATTTCGATTGGATCAAATGTGGTTGAGTATTGATAGATCGAGAGGGTAGACAACATGAATTTTATGAGGACCACCACCATGCCTGTTGAGTTCAACTACCGAGAACCCTGGTGCTGAAATTTAGACCTTATCTTGTTGATTATGCCTTAATAAGATTGAGCAAAGGAGTTGCTAAGTGAGATCAAGTTTGCAAAATATTTAAAGGACCAAGATTGTTTGGAAGGGAACGATAAAATTTTGGAAATCTCATGAAGGGACCTAGCTTTAATATTCTGGTCATATATTTGAATTTTACCATTATTAACTTTGCCACTTGAAGTGTTGAGAAAGTGATTTGGAACACATTTGAATCACTCAACAATTGTAATAAAAGACAAAGCCAAGTAAAAGTGTATCATCTAGAAATTGTGAATGGTTATACTTTCATGTCAATGCGTTTGCCATTCTATTAATAATGGGGAAAGGGGACATCCTTGCCTCAATCCTTTATAGCTTTTAGAAAATTCAGTGGGTCTTTGATTAGCTAAAGCTGTAATCCAAAGACCGCTGGTACAAGTAGTAACCCATTGAACAAAGTTATTATTAAATCAAAATTTACATAGAACATCAAGACGGAAGGAGTGACTTACTTGGTTGGTAAAATGTGTTGGATATGCCTATTTTAATGATAATTTTTTTGTCCTTATTCTCTATGCTTGTTTGTATTGCTTGTTGAACCATAATTATGTTGATGATTTGATATTTATGGATGAAGTCATCTTGATTGTTGGAAATAATTTTGTGGAGCATTTTATTTATCCCATTTGCCATAATTTTATGGGAAGAGTTAAATACAATTATGGATGAAATCTAGAGAATGCTGATGGTTGCTTCTTTTAGAACTAATACAAGAAAATAAGAATTTGTGATACCCCTATTTTTATGTTTTTCTTGGACATGCTGTAGTGTAAGATTCAAATCAAATCTAATTATACCCTACTTGGCCTCAATAAAATTGATGGAGAAGTTGTCAGGCCTTGGAGCTTTTTAAGGAGTTAGGCCCCAAATATCCTTGATGATCTCTTCTTCCTCTATTTCTTTGTGTAGATCACCATAGCTTCAAAAATTAAATAAGGGATGTTCTCTAGCATCATAGTAGTGGAATCAGGATCTACCTTAGTGAGCATGAAAGCTCAAATTGTTTTTTTGGTTTCCTCCTTGATTTTTTGGAGGTCTCTCAAACTTGAGCCATCTTGTAAGGATATTTCCTTGACATTCTTTTTTTGAACTGTAACTTTAGCTTGATGATGGAAGAATGAGGTATTCCTGTCCTCATATAAAAACCATAGGCTTTGACATTTTAGATGACACATATCTTCCTTTGATCTAGATGCCTTACTACATATGAATCTTTCTTATTCATATAATTTGTAATATTTTCCACTTATCTTCTGGGCTCTTTCTTATTCATATAGTTTGTAATATTTTCCTCTTATCTTCTGGGCTCTTGATTGTAGCTTGTTTTGAACAAACAAGAACCATCTAGCCTGAAGGTGAAGGGGTCAATTGTGATGTGTTTGAGATGGATGTTGCTTGGGACCATTTTTTTTTAACCACTTGCCATTGATCTTCCTTTTAAGGAATATGTTGGGATGGATGGAGGTTTTTCTTACAATCCTTTACAACATCTCTTTATGGCAGTGTTGTAATCATCTTGATTTTATCACAAAAAAATTGCAAAATCACAATTTTTTAGCCTAGCTAATGTTTGACCATTTTTATTGACATTTTCTTGATTTTTAGATTTTTGGTTTTCCAGACACTTGTTGATTTTATCCTAATGTTGATGTTTGCAACATTGCTTTATTACAAGTTTTGCATTTGAACGACAATTGCTCATAATCGAATTGTTGGATAGGTTTCTAGCTTTACAGGGTTAGAAGAATCACTTTTGGTAGTCCTTTATTTAAGTTGACCCAAACGCAGATCCTGGCTTGGACGAACATCTCATTCTCGAGGTTCAAATTTGTCTATGTAGTGCCCCAAAGAATTCCCAATGCACCCAAGCAAATCTTCATTTTAACAATTAAGAGGAAAGTGGGGAGATGAACCCAAACCAAAATAACGGATGGGAAATTGAGCTCAATGCTCAAGTCAAGAGTCCATTTGTAAGTACATTCCTTTGTTATTGAAGAAATATGGACCAATTTTGAATATTTTATCTTTTCCTTCCTCGGCGTCAAACAAAAAGCTATAAAATCCTCTGCCACATGAATAATGGATGAGCCTGCCTTTGCTTAAACCTACTAGTTCTTTTGCACCTAGTTGGTCATAAATCTAGTTGAAGCCAAATCCCAATAAATTGGTCAATTCAACCTCTTTTAGCTAGAAAGAGCCATACATCAAGAGGATGAGAATGAAAGTAAAACCTCATATATTGTCCAATTCCTTGACAGCGTGAGAGGGTTGAGGCTTCGTGGCTTTCCCAAGGTTTTTGATGAGGGTGTGGAAGGATAAAGCCTTTGCATTTGGAGGGGGAGGGAAAACCCAACAAGATCTGAATCCATGACACAATAGACTATGGAAGGCAACCCTAGTATTGTGTATGTAGAGCATCTCTTCCACTGTATTTGTTAGACTCTCTTAGGAATCTAAACTAGTGTGATAATTTTTCAAGAGTCCTTCAAGCCCCTCCTATACATAAACCTTGTTTCATGTGATGAATTACATTTCCTTGTAATAGTTGTTATGACTATATTTTATTATGATGTATTAACATTTGGATGAATTATTGAGTAATCGAGGGATATATATATATATATGTTGTTTGATTTAGTTCTTCTCCTACCTTTTAGTTGTCATCAACCTTGTAAGTTGTAAGATTGAACTTATCATTTAGAGTTTTATATATCTTGAATAAGTAGACCCAACCCCTTGCTCTTTAAAAAAAAAAAAACTTAACTTTAAAGATTGTCCAATCCTTTAATACTTATTTTTCTTAAGACCTAAGTATTATAAGTTTGTAGCCCTGATAAATATGTCAAGCATATTTGATGTGATAATTGTCATGACGTTTCATTGCATCTCAAGACCTATTGTGGCTATTTTGGTATATTGAAATAAAGTTATGGCCCTAGTTAGGAAATTCAAGGTTCAAACTACCTCTCTCATGTTATTGGCATTGATTGCTAGTCTTTTAGTCAATAGATTGAATGTCTAGGTTAAATTGGTAGATATGGCGATATGCAAATACTTAACATTGTTTGTAAATGTTGTTGCATAGAAGTAACAATGTAAATTTTATGTTGTATGCATCTTGGAATCATGTTTAAAATTTCAACCTCTTGAAATTCTTACCTTTTGCAAATGTATTTGGTTGGTGAACAATTTGTGCCTTCGTTTATGGTAACTTTGATCCTTGTATGCTTTAGCCTTCATTTCTATGGTACCCTCGATTAAGGTTGGTGACAAAATATTTCTCACTTCTGTATCACCCCGATGGAGGCAATGTACTTGTTACTTCTTCTTTTGATCTTAATCGCCACATTCAACTCAAAGTTCTTTCCGATATTAAGGTAGGCCTTTGTTTTACAAGAAAAAATAACATTTGGAAGAATTTAATTATTTTCTGTAGATTATGTGGTATTCTTAATTTTCTAAAGCCATTTCCTATTTTGAAAAGCATATTGAGTCGTTGAAAAGATATATGTATTTGTAGTTTTTTTCAATGAAAATGGGCTTGTATTTTTGTTGTTTGATTGTCTTTTAATTTACAACATTCTCACCTTAGGGAACTTTTAGTGCTAGTTTCTACATTTGGGATCTAATGTATGAACTTTCTTGAGTAATTTGAAAGCCTAGATTCAAAAACTCTATTTGGCATAGAATTCAATCTCCTCTCTTAAACTTTTAGCATTTGAAAAAACTGTGAGCTCATCTTTCGGTGGGATGCTAAACTTGGAAATAATTTTGACCTATCCTCACACACAAGTGAAGAATAGGTTTGTTGATACGTTGGCAATACCATCAATAATGTGCCCAAAGGCTACGACACCAATATTCAATATAATAAATAGTTGCATCACGCAAACCCCATGCAGGGGATGAGCATGCTGGTCAGGATTTGAACCATGGTCCACTGAATATTACAATGAAGCTTAAACTTTTAACTTATACAAAACATTGGTTTAGAATTATTGAGATGGACTTTGATGCTTTGTAAGAGTGGCGTACTTCCTCCATGTTTGGGGTTTTGCTTCTATGGAATACTAAAAAAATACTAATTATCTTCATTTAAACGAGTTAAATTGCATAAATTAATTGTATAATTTTACAAATGCACCTCATTGAATTCTTTTATGAAGGATAATGGCTTTACTTATTCCATTTGCTTGTGGGAATTAAAAGCAACATGTATTTCTAATATTTTTTCTTTTTCCCAGGAAAAATTCGGCAACTTTCTATTAAAATTTAATGAGAGTTACACTTTGTAGATGCAAATAAGCATTCGAGACGCCTAGAGGGCCCGTGTACACATGTACACCTTGTAGAAAAGCTACCAATAAAATTTACATATTGCCAGTAGGGCTGGGCTTTTCACACTTGCCTTTTCTCTTTTGGACAATCTGCCAATTCCCCAAATGTAGGGAGGAAGGAACCAGGGCTAACTCATTGTTCCTTATTGGTTTTTCTCTGTCGGAGTTTGAACTTTCTGATACATGCCCTCTCTTGTTTGCACCTGAGCTTACATCTGAACGTGCTTCAGGTGGCGTGGGATCTATCGTCGGCTCAACCATTTGTGAGGTCATGTGGGCTTCCATTGGTTCTTATAATTCTTGATCATGGATTGCTTGTTCTTCTGCTGTCTGTTTTCCTTCATTTTGGGTTGGGATATCCCCTTCGTCTTTTGACTCTTGCTCTGGTCCTCTTGAGGGAAATTGCCATCCCTTAGATGCTTTCCCTGTTTTCTTCTTCTTCCTGTTCTCCCTTGTTGCATCCGGGCAGGTGTTTTGCAAATGCCTTGTTTTTTGGCATATTCTACACCTAAATGTTGCATTTTCATAGTCCAGATGTTGCAACCATTTTTTCTGTTTGTGTTTCAGAATGATACTTTCAGGAAGCCCCTTGTTGAGGTCCACTTCTACACATATTCGTGCAAAAGTGAAAATTCTCTCCTCCAGTCTCTGGATGTTTGTTTTGATATATCTCCCTAGGTTGTTCCCGATACCCTCTAGAACTCCTTCATTCCAGAAATGGAGCAGGAGATTATATAGCCGGACCCAAACTGGCATTCTAGTTATCTCCATCGTATTGGCATCAAAATCCGGGTACCATGGAGTGATGAAGAGTCCAGTTGACCCCCAGAACCACAGACTCGCTTTAAGAATGATGTCTCTAGTTTCTTGAGATGGAAACTTGACAATAATATATCCCTTGGAACAAAGATGTATGTCACAGTCCATGTTCCAATTTGTAAAGATCCAATGGAACAACTCCATTGGTTTTGGCCAGTAGCAGTTAAACTTGCATATTATTGCCCGTGTTTTGAAGCTAGACCTGTATTCCTCAATCTCTGGTGCCTCTATGTTCAGTTCTGGAACGTAGTTCATTTGCTCCACAATGTAAGGTTTAGGCGTGTTCTCTGCTTGTTCAGGTGGAGTTGCTACTTTGTTCTTCCCCTGCAAAATATTCCTGTATGAGGGGCCATTTGAAGATCCTGTTTTGAAAGTGTTGGCTCCCTTCGTCTGTCCTTGAGCTCTGTTTTGAACGGGTCTAGTTGATGAGCTTCCTCCTGCGTTTTCTCCTTTGAGCCTTAGATTCAGGACTATAGTAGAATCCAACGTTGCACAAAGCGGGGATGTTTTTTGGAATTGAGGATTCAGAAGCGTCATTTTCCAAAAATTTAGAAAGCGAAGCGTTTGGAAGCGTCTAGTGTCTATATATATATATATTATTTTATTTTATTTTTAATTTTATTTTTACATTTTTTTGCATTTATATTCAAAACAAACATCCCTAATACCATATTAGTTGTAGAAGACATGAAAACATGCATATTTTTACATAAATCAAGATAGATATGACATCCATGATTCCATTGTACATCAATAATTAATTATTTGAGCATCAACCATCTAGAATCTAGATTCTAGATCCTAGCAATTACAAACATACATCAAATAATTAAGCATGATAAAACATTTAAGCATACTATAAAACATAAATGATAAACATAAAACATTTAAGCATGATAAAACATTTAAGCATACTATAAATTTTAAAACATAAAACATTTAAAAATTAAGCATACTACAAAACATAAATGATAAACATAAAACATTTAACCATATTATAAAACATAAAGCATATTATAAGTGAGCAACTGTCAACATTAGTCATGTCCAAAATTCAAATAATAATGTTTACAAAATAGGCCACTTGGACACCACCAAGACAAAAAAGTTCAAATTCATAACAAGCCTACAAGTTTAATGATAATCTATGACAAAAGCAGTAAAGTGTGAACACTGAAAATATCTACTCATCTCTCCTCCTTCCACCACGAAGAGTACGTGACGGTGCGCTTCCACGTGGTGGCAATGAAGAAGATGGTGGCTGTGGAAGTTGTGGCATTGACACTGTAACTGATGAAGACGAAGCCCCTGCTGTTGGTGTTGAACCATGGAACCTAGGAAGCAAGGGACCAGTGGGGGGTGGCATGTCAAGTTGATCATCATCATCATGGATAAGAGCATCCTCTAATTGCTCTAATCGCAACACTCAATCCTCCAAATTGGCCTCCTCTGGATACTTGTCCCAAACCTTAAGGGGTCTCTGTTACTCTCTTTGCATCATCACAATAATGGGACAACAATCACAAGTTGTAATGAACATAAACCAAGCTTTCTGCCCGGTCTAAACTCAACCTGTTCCTTTTAACATTGTGGATGAAAGAATAAGAGCTCCAACACCTCTCTGCAGAGGAAGTGTTTACCACCTGTGATAGCACCCGCAATGCCAAAGTCTATAGAAGTGGAGTAGCACCTCCATGCATGTTCCACCACTTAATAGAAGAAAAACTCTCTCGATCTCTAATAGCATGCATGCTCCCAAATGGATTAGTGGAAAGTGTATAGTTGCTCAACTGTTTCCGTACTGAGTGTGACTCCTCCTCATCAGGGACTAATTTATCCAGTGCAATCATATATTTTTGTAGGACCTCTGGATATAGGTGTGGTTTTCTCCTGCTCGCCCCCCCTAGGTGCTGTTGTTGAAAGCCATGATGGACTATAGTATTTAGGTGTCAAAACATATGCTAATGCATGCAATGGAATATTTAGCATATCCCATCGTTTTACCACCTCTGCACGAATATATTTGTACAAGGTGGTATCTCTAGGCTCAATAATGTCTTTAATCTGCCCCAACATGTTATCCATTTGCTCATACACCTCCCCAATTATTGGCTTATCTGAATCCCCAAACTTGATCATGTAATAAATTGGTTTGGTGAATTGCAAAACATATTTAACCTGTGACGAAAATAACATGTCAAGAATAGTGTCCTTTGCTGCATTAGCACCATCTCTATTAGTGTTAATCTCCTCCCATGATTCAACAATGATCATATTAGTTAGAACTTGTCTCACCTTCACTAGCCGCCTAAAGGTGAGGTAATAACTTGCAAATCTGGTTTTTGCAAGTTTAAGCAACTGCAACTTGGAGTAAGTGCCATAGAAGTAGTTTACCCTTGTATACCCTGTGATAAATTTAATGAGCTTCTTCCCTCTCTTGTAAAGCTCATTAATCCACCCACATTCTTTATGCTTCACAATATCATGCATCAAAAGGTTCAATGTGTGCACCAAGCACCCAGACCAAAATATGTGTGGATAAGTACGCTCAATAATTTTTCCTGCTCCCTTACAATTTGCTGCATTATCTGTGATCACTTGAACCACTTTGCTAGGACCAACATCTTTGATTGATTGCAATAGGAGATCTGCAATGTTTTGGGAAGTTGCACTGACAGAGGAGGAATCATGACATGCAATAAACACTGCACCACTAGCAGAAACACCAAGAACATTTATCAAATGTTGGTTTTTGATATTTGTCCACCCATCTGATACAATGGATACCCCACTATCCACCCACTCATTTGTAAAACGTGTCAAAGCTACTTGAACCTTTCCTTTTTCTCTTTCTAATAACACTGTTCTAGCTTTCTCATAGTTGGGGGACTTGTATCCTTTTGGGGCTTCATTGATGCCCTTTACCATTTCATGCCAATAGGGAGAGCGAAGTACATTGAATGGTACACCGCAAGCACAAAGAAATCGGACTATCTTTCCATCCACATCATCCCTCCCAGCAACATTAAGGAAATTTGCTATTGTTTTTTTACCTCCAGAACTTGCAGAAACACCATGAGCAGATGAGCTACCAAATCTAGAGGTTGCACTTGATTCAGATTGAGTTTTTTGTTTTTTATTTTTTTGTTGTGCAGCCTCCTCTATTTGGATGTATTTTCTTCTTTGTTCAGCTGAAACCTTGGGGCAAATTGCTATCCCCACAACACCCTTTTTTTCATCACTGTCCATCACCCCACAAAGATGCCTCCTCACACGGGTATATGAACCGCTATATGGTTTTCCTCCATGACAACCATGAGGGCACAAAAACTTGTAGCTTCCACCACCTTTTCCCCCTTCAAGTTTGGTCACATAGTTCCACAAGGGTGTCAATGCAACTTTCCCCTCTTGTGATTCAATGTTTTCATCATCCCCTTCCTCTTCAAAGCCTTCCTCCTCATCATTGATTGGGTCACTCATATGGGGACCACTTTCCTCTTCTTCTTTATGTTCTCCTCTTCTATTTCTACTCCCCCTTACCATCATCAAAACCAAGAGTGGAATGATACATAGAACCCAAAGAAACATCATCTTTGAGTATGAATATAGATGGGGGACAACTTGCAAATAAATGTAGAAGAAGAAAGAATGGGAAAGTGTAGGAAAGGGAGGAGAGAAAATACAAAAAACAATGACAAAAGAATAAGAAAGTTTGGGGTTTGCAATTACCTCTTTAGCTCTTGTAGATGGAAGCCCTTCTTCACTCCTCCAAGCTCCTCCTCCTTCACTCCTCTAAGCTCTCCTCAACTCTCTTTTCTCCAAGATCTCTTCTCCTCTCTTTCTCTTCTCTTCTCCAAGCTCTCTTCTTCTCTCTTCTCCAAGCTCTCCAAAAACACAAGTGAGCAAATGAGAGGTGAAATAGAGCTTATAAGCTTTTCATCCTATCCCTAACCCAACACTAACTCACTTACTAACCAAGCTAAAACCAAAAATAAAAAAATACGCTTTTGTGAAGTGCGCAAGTCGGATCCGTATGACGCTGTACGGAACCTCGCGAACTGTACGGATCCGTACAGGAATCGCGATGCTTCCGTACGACGATCCGCCGTACAAAACACAAATCCGGCCGTACGATTCCAAAAAACCAGGAAGCACAATTTTTTTTTTCGAAATGCATTTCGGGGTACGGATCTCGTACGATTCCGTACAGACTGCGTTTCGGGGGTTGGAGCCAGGGGGGACGTTTCCTGCAACATTGGTAGAATCCCTTTGAATCTGGTAATATTTTAAGAGGGTTCCTTCCTGTAGTGATTTCCTCGAAAAAATCACCCTGTCTTATGGCTAGAATACCTGTTGAGGATTGGATCTTCTACCTCACATCTATGACCTGCTCCGAATCTTGTACCTAGAAGGTTTGGGATTTTCCACCTAATGTTCTTATGAAAATCTGGAAACTGTTTGCGTTATTCTCCTTTCCTTTTACCTCTGCCTTGAGATTTTTTATGCCTAAACCCCTTTGCCAGGCTCCTACAGCAACACAGTCACCGGATCCAAAAAATTTCGTTGCCTCACTTAGCGCAATCTCAGAATGGGGACCAACTCCTCTCCAAACTCTAAGATTGAGAATCTTTGGAAGTGGAAGAGAGCTGCCAGACCCAAGCTATAAAATTCACAGCTTCGAGAAAAAGGCCGAATTTGACCTGTTGTTAGGGGTTTGCTTGCCTGCGGATTGGGTTGAGGCTCCTCCCTGAACCTGCATGCTCGACCAAGAAAAACCACCACCACGGCTTTCCTTCCAGTCAATGTTTGTGAAGGAGGGCTTCCAGCCCTTGCATCAAGTTGCTGCCCCTATTTTCTGTCCATCTTCCCTGTTTTTCCTCCTACGTAGGCCTATTGCCCAGCTGTCAGAGGAGGCCATCTCCGTAAACAAAATCCCGCCTAGTAAATGAGGCCGCATCCCTGCACGATCCTTTTAACGAACCCCTTGCATGCGATGGACAATCCCCTGTCTCTTGGTTCGGCCTCTGTGTGGAGATACTCCTCGACGCCGCCTTGAAACCATCTCCATCCTTCCCTAGGATCTAGTCTTCCATAAGGCGATGCCCTCGATCTCCCCACTGTCTGGAGGAGGACCCAAATCCGCCCACTACTTGCAACCCTAACCTGTAAGCTTTTTCTCTTCGGCTCTCCATCACGCCTAAATCTAAAGGCCTTATTTTTTCTAAATTTTTTTTTAAGGTCTTATCCCAAAATTTTTTAACATGACAATACATGCTTAATAATTTGTAGAAAATGCTCGAAGTCCTAAGCCTTGGCGTTTTTTGGTCAAAATTGCAGAAATATGTTAGAATACATTTCAAAACTGTTGAAAATGTCCATATGTTTTTGGGAAGTTATATATTGGGAACATACCTTGAAACATACTCCTGCATTTCTAGAAATTTTTGTTCCAAACAATGTGTATCAAGCCAGCCTAAAACAATGAAAATTAAATCTAAAATCATTCCAATTTTTTTAGTTAGTATGATATAATAAAATCTAGCACCCACAAAGTGTAATGTCCCAAACACGTAAGTGATAACTTTGTTTGACATAGGAAGGTTGCCGGTTGTTACCACAATAACTCTTCCTCTCACTTTAGGTTGGCTCGTCTCCAACAAAAAGGGGGTATCTCTAAGTAGGATTGCTAAGTCTATGGAGTGGAGGTTCTAGGTGATGTTGAGTAAGCCTTAACAAAACAAGTGGTTGTAGCAATAGTAAAAAGATGAATGGATTGAGAAAATTATGGGTGATGGTAACGCTAAGATTTTTGGCTAGTTAGTCTTGAGAGAAATAGAGTCAAAGAAGCATGGATTCAAGAGGGGGAGTGCATGAATATGTAGGGAAGAGAAGGGCTGTTATAGATACCACAAACCAGCTTTGTTCTGCTGAAAATTACCATAGAAATTTAACCTTGGAGTGTTAAGGGTGATGCTCTTAAAGATAAATACGAAGTTGATGCCATATCACTTTTAGCAACAACTCTAATAGATACAAGCTCAACATAACAATGAAAGTATGAGATGGATTATATTGCCACATTATACCATATAAATGGTAGATACTCCATTACAAGGCCTTCATAACAAGTTACAATGATTTCCGAAAATAATCATCAACATGTCAAATAATGAAAGCATAAATGCCTCCCATAAAAGAGAAGCAATAGCTCCAATCTTCCATTAAGCTTGCCAATTTGATGTACAATGTAGCCCAAGTGGGAGAAATCTTTCAATGCTCATTCTTCTAGCCATCACAAATGGAGAGAAAACTCCTTTATACCAGGGGAGGCTCTTTTCTCTTAGGATAAAATATAATATTTTCTAACTCATACATGAAAAGCAAAGAAATAATATAATAATGGAGTAGATAGATCCAATGGTTGACTGTGTGAAGTGAATATGTGGCCTCCACTCTATCCAAGGGAACTTGCCTTATCCAAAATAATGAAGGAATATGCAACAAATCTCCAAGAGAGAGGGTGCATCACTAAAAATAAGGTTTTTGAGCAAGTAAACATGCTACGAGGTCCACATCTACTATGTCCTCCAAGGTGCGTGCATGCAAAAAGCAATAAAGTATCTTTGTTATAGTAGAATGTGCGTAAGGTCCACCTAGAAAACTCCTCCAATTTATGCCCTCAAGGATGCATGAGATGAAATAATAATAATATATTCTCCCCTAGGAGAGTACTCCATAATCACCACCTTAAAATAGTAATGTGGTCTAGAAGATGCATGAATAAAAGTGCAAGTGATCCACATTTGTTCTTCCCAAATTAGGGTGGTCCAATTATCTTGTGCAAGTTATTCACTAGGTGGAGTGCTCCACAAGAGAGGTTAGTCAGAGGTCTTTAACAATTTCTCTAAACAGAAAGATTCCTCATGGGCTTTTCTCCAATGTGCAACAACCTTAAAATAATAAATGAGCTCCAAGTTAGTTACAACCCCTCAAAACTTGTTTAAAGAGTAAAAAACAACAAATACTAATGCTCAACCAACTCCACATGAGTGTACCCTAGGGAAGTGTTCGAACCTTTGGACACATGTGAACAAGAAGAGGGTGCTCCATCAAGGTTGACTACGTGTCAAACATGACCACTAGGGCAAGGGTGCCCTCATAACTACCTTATAGCACAACTTCCAATGTATAACATCCCTCCTAAAGTAGCAGCAATTGTGCCATAAATCCATGTATAGTCCAACAAACTCCAAAACCAATGGGATGACCCTCCGCTTGAGCAAATAACAATAAAATAATGGGATTTGCCTGAAAATGTTTGCCAATGAAGGGGTGTACCTAATCAAAATGTTGTACCATGCAACATAAAGTTGTTTTTCTAGCAAACCCTCCACCATAGTAGAAAGATAACATCAAAATATATGCTCCACCTATATACATGAGCCTAAGGCACATTGCCTCCAAGAGATGACGACATCAATAATTCATCATTGAGCATTAGAAAAGGCTAGATCACCAAGTAAACACGTGTGATATCCCACCTCTTGTAACTCATGCTTAGGAAAGAGTACATCAACAAGTGTATAACATTGTCAAATACACATACCCTCCTAGGTAATGTCTAATATTACAATATTAGCAGTGAAATGACTGCATGGAGGTGGGTCCCTCCCCACAAACAAGGGGGTCTCATGGATCAATTTGGTGCTTTCCTTGGCCTTGACCTTAAAAATAGTTTGTTATTATAATAGTATCACCTAGAAAAATCCCACCAAAGTGTATGACTACACCACATCAACACCATAAAAAATGCTATCCCATTAGACATGAAGTATGCCCCCACCACACATTCAACAAAACAAGGGCCATGTAGGACATCCCCTCGTATTGACAAATCAATGTTATAACATCTTCATAGATAATCACAAGGATGCTCCATGAAGAATGTAACATATCAAATAGCAAGCATCCATATATTGAGAGAATGATCGCTCAAGCAGAGCATGATTGTAACACCAAAACCATGAGATGACCATCAATTGTGATCTTTAACCATAGAGAAGCGAATCTCCTCCGCCAAAGATTTCCACCCAATAATCCACCATCAAGACGGAAGAGGCTTCATGAAGATGTATGTGCTGAAGCCCATGCAAAAGCTCCAAAGGTAAGAGCAACAAACTCCATCGATGCGAAGTGGTGACGCTTAAGATGTGCACCTAAGTGTGGGAAAAGTTTCCAAAGCCACAAGGTATAATCTTTATGGTGCAATGCTCAGAGTAGGGGCTGACATCTATTCCCTACTCTCTCTGTTTAAGCTCTCTCCTAGAGAAGCTAAGGGGGGTAGTCCCTAAAGATGGCTAGAAAAAGGAAAAACTTGTTGGAACAACAAGTTCTAGGAGACTGAGGGCAAGGCAACTACTTCTCTCAGTAACTTGAATCGAGATTGATTTAGCAAGTGTGAGAATTAATGAGCAATGTATATGTCAAAATATAGATTTAGTTAGGATCACATTGACAATATCAAGATAAACAGATAGAGACCAACACCTTTAAACAATGGACAATAAAGATATATACTTTGCAAAATAGAAAGATGCTTCCAGTGACCAAATAACCAATGTTGCAAGACAAGTGTTATTAGAAGAAACCAAGGGATGATTGAAATATGAGCATAAAAATATAACTCGCAAAGTGTAATGCACTAGGGCAATTTTTGCACTGTCCTAGGCTAGTTAAACTTCTTTTATTCATTCAATAGACAAATCATTGACACAATATATTAAATTTCTTCACAATAATATTACTGCTCATCTAATAAAAATCAGTGACACAATATATTAAATATATTCACAATCATATCACTACTCATCCAATAAAGATATCATTGCTCATATTATAAAATTCAACCGAAAGTTCCACAAAAAAAAATCTAATTTCATTAATACGTAGTTAATATTCTCTTAAAAATTTCAAAATCTAGGATTCTACTCCGGGATGCTAAAAACCAACTCTTGATCTTCTTACAAATTGCTTCAGACTTGCACTAAGCAGACCCACTTCAGAATGACAACATTTGCTGCGCATCACTCATTCTATCCAGAGTCCTTAGATTTCTTCAGTTGGCTTACCTGAGAATGCTACAAGTGACTCGGTGACTTCCTCAAGCTATGATCTGCTTGTGGCCTGCTTTAGATGACCGGAAAAACTCTAACAACTTCAGTAATAGTATTTTGCCTAGGTATTCGCTCCAAGTCCTCACTAAACTCACACCTCTCTGGATGTCTTAGCATTGGGTTAGATGCCTCTTGCTTTTGCCACTGGTGTTTCAATATTTCACTCAATTGAATATTTCACGTATGGCCCACACTTTTTTAGGTGTCCTCGTATTAGGATAGATATCTCGTGCTTCTGTCACAAGGTTTGACACTTTTGGTTTCACTGAATTGACTACGTGTGGTCCACACTTATAAAAGATCGCTCATGCTTTTGCCACCCGGGGGGGGGGGGGCGGGGAGTTCAATACTTTCAAGTTTTATTAAATTTGCCTTCGAATAGAGTCAACGAGAATTAAACTCGCTTGGAACCTTTGCACTGGAATTAGGTCCACAGAGGACCCTTTCGCTTGCACAGGAAAAACATTTAGAATGCTATGCTTCATGGAACCTGCCATGGGGATCCTCAGACTACCTCAAAGAGTTAACTCTTGCTTCAAATTGCTTAAACAATCATTCGATCTCCTTGTCGCAGAATGTTACAGGGTTACAAGTTGCCACAGGACACGGTGGTCTCACGCAACCCCTCGAATTTAATGAATTTGCCCCTTTGTTGGCCTTGGACACTCGCTTACCACGGAAACAATATCTTTTGACCACAGAGTAGATCAGATGCCCTCAGAGTAGATTTGCACTGAAAGTTCCCCTTAAACAAATTCGCTTGCTTTGACAAATCTTTCTCAAATTGGAACCTTTCCTTCAATATCCTGTGCCAGAACAAGGAAGAAAAGATAAAGAGATAAAAAGTTTGTGAATTAGGGTGGAATATTTCACCATCGAAATTGATAGGAAAAAAGGGTCTTAAAACCCTTAGAGCCTTAGGCTCAAAGAAAAACAGAGATAATTGATGCAATCCAATGATGATTAAGCAAATCCAATCCTCTTGAATTTATAGGTTTCTTTGAGGGACACTCCTTCCTTAATTCCTTAATTGATTGAGTAAGCTTTACTCCAAGCCCCAACTTTGGGCTCCTTCGCCTAACTACCCCAAAACTCTCCCATAGTGGGAATTTTTGGGATTTTTTCCCCTTTGTGGAGGACTATAGTCTACAGGGATTGATAGGCTACTTTGTTCCTTGAGAAATTAATTATTTGGGACCATTATGTTGAGAATTTGGAGGGCTTAATGTTAATACAAATTCTCTTCTTGATATTTACTTGTGAATGTACTTATGTCTTCTCTTCTTTAGTTTAAGTTAATCTTTCATCAAGTCAATTATCAAAACAGAAGACATAAAGATTAGGCTCCTAGAGCCAGGGCAAAACCTTTCCCTCTTGGAGAGGAAAACCCGCAAAGAATTCTTCTTATCGATCTTCTAATGACAAGTAACATGACCCAGACTTAGACCCTAGACCTAGATTTTCTTCCAGAACCTTGACCTTCACCTTGTGTATGCTTCTATTTGATTTGCTTGGACTGTGAGAAGGTAAATCAAGGATTTACCTTCCTCACTATTACTTTTGCTTCTTTTTATGATCACTGTCTCTTTTATCTGTCTTCCGCACTGAATACTATCTTTGTGTATATATATATATATATTTACGTTACCTCTGCTATAGTATCTGCAGTATCTTACATATATATACGTTGTCTCCTTTGAGGTATCTGCAATTCCCTTACGGTCTCTACTGTGGTGTCCGCAGTTTCTGCTTGTGATGTCCGCAATTCCTTTATTATCTCTACTGTGGTTTAGACGCAGACTTATCCGTAATTTCAGAGTAATGCGCCTTTAATTGTGTTGTCCGTATTCATTACAGAGATGTGTATTTTCTCTTGGGTTGTCCGCATTCATTTCAGACCTATCCGCAATTTTTTTCTTGTATGTTCACCGAAAAACTTACTACCAAATGATCCTTAACTTTAGGTATATATACATGACTGTGTCAGCTTTTAGGCCGACCATCTAGATGAGTAATAGGCCGACTTGCTCATTGTGAATAGGCCGACATGAAGTGAGATTTCTTCATTATTTAATGTGGCAACCTCCAGTGTAATTACAACTTGTCTTTCATCGTTGATTGAGGGCAGTTATGAGCTAGACTTCCAGCAAGGTCTTGGAACATGTATGACACTTAATTACATTTTATATCTAGAGGACACAAAACCTAATGGACATCAAGAAGAAGTCCATCTGCATAACAAATCTTGCTCATGAAACCCATGAAGCAAATACATTTTATTATTTTGACTTCTTCTTTTCATAATTACATAGTCAACATGAAGACCGACCTAGTTACACTTTTCAACACTCCCTCTTAACTAGGGAGGTATTCATACAAGTACATGGTTACTTTCAAACTGAAGAATCTCATAAGAACAATCGGATTGGTAATCGCATCTTTATAGCATCATATCAACATGCATTGTCCTAGTGCAAGGCCTTGACTAACAACCTCGTCTCTCAACAAGACAATGGGCTACAATGATGGCGAGACACATGACTTGTAGACACCTTCGTCATTTTCTCTCCAAGGTACATACTCCACCCAGGTGTTCCCAAAGTATGACCTTCTTGGACTATTCTTCTCTTGGGTAGCTAGCCCTTAAAGAATATCGGTCCCCGACTACTCTTATCTTGAATGCCCTAACACATTCTCAAAGAGTATTGAATGCCAGATGATTACCCAATCCCCATTCTGTCTTCCCAAGACCAGAATGATGTGTCAATCTCTCCCTCACAACCAGGGAGGACCTTATTTCACAAGGGAATGTACTCATTCCTATACAAGGAATGTACCTAAGCTCATCCTTAGGAATTACCAAGTTTCTTCCATGTAAGAAACTTACCATCAGGCTCCCTCTTAACCAGGGACCTCCAGCAGCAAAGGTGAGACACCCAGCTGCTCATGAAGAATTCCTGTCCTCGATGTCATGGATTTCGATTTTGAGGAATCTCCAACTTTTAGCTTAATAGGGCACAGATCATCCATCCCTTTCATCCTGAGTCATGTTAGCTATCAGAGAGTGATTCATCAGACTTCCTTTATCTGGTCCATTGTTATGCCATGCTGCTTTCCTTCGAATCATTTCCAAGGATCATACATCCTTTCTCATGATTAGCAACCATGCACAAATTCATCCAGATAAACATATTCATATTAACTTTTAGAATGAAAGTTACCTTAGTGATGATCTTTCACCATGACATCTTCTTGTAGGCATCGACATCCTTCATACAGATTGACACATCTTCTAATGATATGTTTTTCCAAGGGTCTTTTTCTTTACCAGACTTCCGTCAGAGTCTACATATCTTCCCAGGAGATCTCCTAGTCACATTTTCTTGGTCTCCGGATGATCACTGCCTCTTGACATGGTTTCATTTCATGATCTCTTCTTTTTTGTGCATTCTCCATTCCCAGGAACTTACACATTTTCTATTTCCTTGTTCATATACAGCCACCTCATATTTCATGAGGATATTATGTTGATTTCATTTGTCCATGCACTGAGAGATACTCTTCCATACATCATACTTCTAAATACAGAAGTCCATTACCTGCAACCATATTACATGACTTCACAACATCCAATGTCAGAGTATAAATATATACATACCTCATACCTTTTTCCTTGAGTCATCCCGTAGTAGTTTCTCTTGAATGAAGAGCTTCATTACTTTAACCTGCTTCACCTATATGTCATCGCAACCCAAAATTTTGTCTCCATGATGACCCTTGATCTGATGACTGCTTTACTTTTAGTAGAGAGGTTTTTCCGAAGCTTTTTCATCGAGAGTTCCTTCCATGCTTTTATCGAGATGCTTCTTAATGTACATGCTATCATACAATTTGACAACTAATCAGAGATCACTTACATAGGAATATGATCTCAATCATAATAGAGATCTCTTGCTTCCTCCTTCTTAGATCTTTTAGTGTCAGGTTCTTCTCTTTCATATGTGACATGGGCTTCTTCCTTTTTCCTCTTGCCATTTCCAGATTTAGGACAATCTCTTTTATAATTTCCAAGCTCATTACATCCAAAGCATTGCACGCTGTCCATATTTCTTCTTTTATTCTGAGGGCCAAATTTTCCGAATCTTCCTTTCTTCCTATATGAGGCTGCAAAAGCATGATTCTCTTCACTTGGTCCTGTATCGGCTTTGGCCTTTAGTCTTGTTTCCTCTATTTACATAGAGACCATAAATCATGGAATGGAGTGGCTTCTTTCTTCCCATATAGACTAGAAGTGAAGCTTCCCCATTCCTCTGGTAGAGCATTCAACACCAATGCTGTCATCTCAGTGTCAGACATCACTTCTCCTAGTTCCTGTAGTTGATCTCTTATTTCAGAAATCCTCATAAAGTATGGGGCGATTCCTGCTTCCCTTGATAATTTCATCTTGTATAGTTCTTGTCTCAGAGAGATTGCTTCTCCAGCAGTACTCACAGAGAATAGCTCCACCAATTTTTCATATATTTGTTTTGCAGTCTTTAGTTTTGATACATAGGGAATGAGAGAGTCTTTGATGGATTCTATGAGAATCCTTTGGGCTCTAATTTCTCCCTTCATGTACTTAGCATGGGTTGAAGTATCTTCTTTTGGAGGTTGAACAGTAGATCCTTCGATATAGTCCATTACTTCGTCTTCAATTAAATTTAAGTCTGTTCTCTTCGTCCATGCATTGAAATTTGATGATCCAACCAACGTATTGCTTTCTTTACAGAAAGGCATCTTGATAGATAGGGTCATGAGTACTTACTTGAGTGGATTTGCTTGCAGCTTCCTTGATGGTGATTGAGAATGAAGTCAAGGGTTTCCTTTCTTCAATGTTGTTGTACTTGAACCCTTGATTATAATGACTATATTCAGAAGTCGAGATTTCCTTCAAACATTGTTTTGAGTGCAAATATTTTGATACCAAAGATTAATGGGTTGATCTTTTCACATGAAATAGTTGGATAGTCTTCCTTGCAAACTGGTTTGTCTTTCCAATCCAAACTTTGGTCTTTGCTTCTTTGAGTGCATTTGTTGACAAGCAACCCTTATGTTCAACACCTTCGCTCTGAAACCATGTTAAGAATTTGGAGGGCTTAAGGTTAATACAAATTCTCTTCTTGATAGTTACTTGTGAATGTACTTATGTCTTCTCTTCTTTAGGTTAAGTTAATCTTTCATCAAGTCAATTATCAAAACACAAGACACAAAGATTTGGCTCCTAGAGCCAGGGCAAAACCTCTCCCTCTTGGAGAGGAAAACCCGCAAAGAATTCTTCTTATCGATCTTCTAATGACAAGTACCATGACCTAGACTTAGACCCTAGACCTAGATTTTCTTCCAGAACCTTGACCTTCACCTTGTGTATGCTTCTATTTGATTTGCTTGGACTGTGAGAAGGTAAATCAAGGATTTACCTTCCTCACTTTTACTCCTGCTTCTTCTTATGATCACTGTCTCTTTTATCTGTCTTCCGCACTGAATACTATCTTTGTGTATATATATATATTTACGTTGCCTCTGCTGTAGTATCTGCACCATCTTACATATATATACGTTGTCTCCTTTGAGGTATCTGCAATTCCCTTACGGTCTCTGTTGTGTTGTCCGCAGTTTCTGCTTGTGATGTCCGCAATTCCTTTATTATCTCTGCTGTGGTTTAGACGCAGACTTATCCGTAATTTTAGAGTAACGCCCCTTTAATTGTGTTGTCTGCATTCATTACAGAGATATGTGTATTTGCTCTTGGGTTGTCCGCATTCATTTTGGACCTATCCGCAATTCTGTTCTTGTATGTTCACCGAAAAACTTACTACCAAATGATCCTCAACTTTAGGTATATATACATGACTATGTCAGCTTTTAGGCCAACCATCCAACTGATTAATAAGCCGACTTGCTCATTGTGAATAGGCCGACATGAAGTGAGATTTATTCATTATTTAATGTGGCAACCTCCAGTGTAATTACAACTTGTCTTTCATCGTTGATTGAGGGCAGTTATGAGCTAGACTTCCAGCAAGGTCTTGTAGCATGTATGACACTTAATTACATTTTATATCTAGAGGACACAAAACCTAATGGACATCAAGCAGAAGTCCATCTACATAACAAATCTTGCTCATGAAACCCATGAAGCAAATACATTTTATTATTTTGACTTCTTCTTTTCATAATTACATAGTCAACATGAAGACCAACCTAGTTACACTTTTCAACACATTACACAAAGTAAATGAAATTATACTTATACTTCAAAAAGATGCTCAAATAAGATATGACAATATCAGAGAACAATGAGCAAGGAAATTAAATGACAAGTATTGGATATTGCAAATAAAATAAGATGCTCCCAAATCAACTTGATGCAAAATGAAATGATGCTAGAATGGATGCAAGATTAAACTATGTGTAATGCAAGGATCTTGTTTGATTTTAATTGAAATGCCTAATCTAAGGTAAAGGCCTTCTCCTCAATTGTCAAAGCTTGTCCTAGAACAAGGTTGTAGAAAGAAGTGTTGGGGAAGGAGGCTAAGGCCTTATTAACGATACCTACCCAGGTATTCTAAGGACCCAAATGCCTTTGTTCCAACAAGGGAGTCGACCACAAGAGAACTGCAAGGTCACCTGTTTTAATCGTTGTTTAAGGGTCAAGCTGTTTAAATTGAATGGTGGAGAAGGTTGTCCTAACTTTCTATTCAACTAGCTTATGCTTGGAGGTAGATTTTAAGAATGCAAATCTAGCTCTAATATGCAAGATGACATGCTTCAATGAGATGCAATTATAACCAGAGATGCTTCAAAGAAAGATATTAATCCACAAGATAATGACAATACTTAGGACAATATTAACTTATAACAATGATTAATGAAGCATGTAATGATTACTCAATGATACAAGGGATGAAAAGATAATAATATTAAAAAAAATAACTCAAATGCCTCAATTACAAATAATAGACAACTTTAAGAGCATAAGATAATTGAAAAATGGCAAACGAGATTCCTAACAGTGAACATTAGAAAAGTCACCTAATCATAAAATGCAAGTGAGATCAAGACATTAAACACTAATTTACACAATAGATCAGGTAATCAATATCAATTGAAATATTAGATCCAAATGAGAGAAAGAATTTAAAAGATCTAATCTAGAATGCACAAAGTTAGATGCAAGAAAAAAGTTAGGAGTTAGATCTGATATAAGTTAGTGGGTTAAAATGCCCTCCCTTTTAAATAAGGAGAAGGGATAAGATGGAACAAAGTTCCAAGCTCCCTTGAGCCAGAAAATTACTTTTATTATATGAATTACAATGAGAAATAAGAACCCTTTGACAAAGAGAAAGGTCTTATGAGCCTTGAAGAGGGTTTACAATTGATGAATCCTTATACAATAAAGCAGATCCTCTTCAATTTACAATGAAACAACAAAGAGTAGTAAATGAATTGCACAAGAAAACTTGCTCCAAACCCTCAATCAAATGATCCAAAGAATACATCCTCCTTTGCTTTTGGCCCTAGAGACAAAGGACTTCAAATCCAAGCTACAAATGATATGAAAATTCACTGTAACAAAGGCTTGAATGCTGTTGAAAACTCCGTCTACAAACCACCAAGGAAAATTTGAATTGTGCAAAAGGAAGGCTCTCAGTCTAAGAGACAAAGATCTCTAAAATTCCAAGTTTGAGATGGCGAAGCCCTGCAAGCACAAAAGCTTGAAATTTGGAATCAACTCCTCTTGCAAAACCACAGTGTTAACCCTTAAGACAATTCACACCAAATGAGAAAGAAGCCCTCGACCTAGAAGAAATAATCTCAAATGTTCACGACCTTGAATGAAAAGGCTTAAAAAATTTGTTAAAAATTTATGAAAAATTTTGAAGTGAAATTTCCTAGGTTTTCAAGGCTCTTGACCTTCCAAAATTTTGGTGATCTGATCAAATGCATGGGCCTCAAAATTTTTCACACTAGTGGAAGAAGACCGACCTTCTAGCCCCACGACCAAGTGGAAAATAACCTCCAAATTAGCTTACGGATTTGACAAAAATATACAAGTTTAGAACAACAAATTTATTGCCAAAATTTTAATGAAAGAAGTCCTTAGAATTTGATCTAATTTCTCTGCAAATGATGCAAGGGGTAGCCGATATAATTGAAAAATAGAAAATGACCCTCCTAGGCTTGCAGTCTAAAGAAATCAACCTTCAAAACCTTTGCGACCTAGTTTAAAAAAATGTTACAATTAAAATTTTGAGCCATAAATAAAATTTAAAGTTTAAAAACCTTAAAATTTTTATGGTCTAACCAACTCCAAACCCCTTCAAAACCTAGCTGTGAGGGTATTTTGCAGAGGAGAAGGGTTTAATGATAAAGTTGGATCAAAAAATGAAATGGATAAACTTTAGGAGAATTTTGTCTCTTGTTGGCTCAAAGATCCACCTGCAAAAGCCCTAGTTAAGAAATCACACCCCAATCCCTCTTCAAACTCTTGTTGCTCTTCCTTAGATCTGCAAGATGAGACAAAAAGAATCCAAGGAAAATATATACAAAATTGATGAATTTATGTACAAAGGCTAGATCTATGCACAATAACTTATTTGCAAATCTACAACAACCTAATCAATGGAATATGAGTCCAACTCGGTTCCATTATTAACAAACAATGATTTTTTATAAGCAGATCTATTCAATAAAGCACAATGATTTAGAAAAAATTAATTATAAGTGGCAAAGAAACTCCCTAAGTATTCCAAATTATAAGTCTTACAGAATTCCTGCTATTAGTTCATAGCTATTTTTCCGCTCAGATTGTATAGGGACTACAAAAACGACTCAGGGCGAGGGCTGTTACTCTGATCCTTGCACACTTTGTTCTAGTTGTCTCCCAACAACAGTGTTTGGGGGGTGGGTAGTCCCTATGGAAATAAGATGATGAAAGACAAGTTGGGAGCCAACTCTGTCTGGGAGACGCAGTTCAGTGGCCTAGCTACTCAGTTAAATTTAGCAAGATCCAATGATTAGATTAGAATCAAGTATGAGACCAGTGCCTCATGGAGTCAAAATTCTTGCTTATAATAATTTTAACCAAGTAATCAGATGGACAACTACTGTTTAAAAGATTAGCTAACCTATATGCTATGCAAACCCTAAGACCTAGTTGTGATGCAAGAATCTTGGTTGATTTTAGATTATATGCCTATTTTAAGTGGAACCTCCCTCTTACTGTTTTGAGATCAGTCTTTATAGTAGGTTGTGGGATGGAAGCCGATAGGAAGCAAGCAGGGGCTTGATTAACGATACCTCCCTCTGTGTTCCAACCACCCAGTGCCTCTGGCGTTGCAGATATTGTGGCTCTAACGACTGCAAGGTCACTGTGTTAACCACTAAAAAGGTGTTGAATCCCTCAAGCTAGATGAGAAAGGGTGGCCCTATGAGTCTATCAACCAAGCTTATGCTTGGAGGTAAATTATTAGTGCAAGCTAAGCCTAGAATACTTATTCAATGATTATGAGTGAGTTTCTTAGTTTAGGATTAACTTAATGTTTAAGTACTTTAAGTTATGATGAATCGTTAATGACAAGAGTACTTATCAATAGATTATATGCAATCTTACAACCAAGAAAGTGCCAATTAACTTAGTGACAATGTTAACCAATCCAAGGTTGCTGGGAATCGTCCCCCCCCCCCGATACTGCTCCCAAAACGTGCTCCGTTCGGGAGCGCGCTTCCAAGCCTGAATAAACGCTCCCTATTTTCTCGGGAACTTTTCAGGGAGCGCTCAGGAGCGAACGCTCCTCGAGCACTCCCTCCATTAATAAAACGATTCGGGAGCGTTTTTTAAATGGAGGGAGTGGTCGGGGAGCATTTGCTCCCGAACGTTCCCGACAAAAAAAATGCTCCTCGGCGTGGAAAAAAAATCCGACCAACACTCCCCGAGCACTCCCTCCATTAAAAAACGATTCGGGTGCGTTTTTTAAATGAAGCAAAGCGAACGCTTCCCGGCAAAAAAAACACTCCCCGGCACAGAAAAAAAATTTGACGGTGAATTTTCCAAATTTTTTTTGGGAGGGAGGGGGGTTGGGTAAATAAAAGCCCTCCCCCTCCTCATTTGTTTGTTATCATTGTTAGTTTGAGAGCAAGAGAGAGAGCTTGAGAGTTTGAGAGCAAGGAGAGCAAGGAGAGAAGGAGAGAGCAAGGAGCAAGCTGCAAAAGAGCAAGAGGAGGATTGAAGGAGTCATTACTCAGGACAAAGAGGTAGGACTTCTAATCTCATTTTTTATTTTCTATATTGCATTTTTAAGTTGTTCAAAAATGAAAACTTGAATTTTTTTCTCAATGTTGCATTTTAGTGTGTTGAAAAGTGAAAAATTGAATTGTTTTTTTTCTATGTTGCTTTTCCTATTCCCGTTTGGCATTCCTCCATTTTTTTTGCAGGTTAGAAACTTGAAACTTGAAACATCATGGCTATATGGCTAGGGATTTTCTTCATGTTGGTTCCTTTCTTTGTAATAATGGTGTTGGAGAGTAGAAGAAAGAGGCCCATTAGAGAAGAGGAGGATGAAGAAGTGGGTTATAGTGGACTTGATTAAAATCCTGAAGAGGAGGAGTATGCTGAGGAGGAAGGGGACAGTGGAGAACATGAGGCCACAGAGACCCTAACTAAACAAGACCAAAGTCAAACACCATTGTGGAAATATGTTCAGAGGCAGGAAGGAGGGAAAGGTGGTGGAACCACTAAATTTCTTTGCCTCCATTGCAATAAAGAATACATAGGTTCATACACCCGTGCCAGAAGGCACCTTTGTGGGAAAATGCCAGGGGATGGAGAGAAAAATCTAGGAATCAAAATTTGTGTAAGTGTGCCAGCAACAGAGGGAGAGAAATACAGAAAGGAAGAGGAGGCTGCCCTACATAGATCTAAAAGATCTAGGGGTTTCATTGATTCTTATGTACCATCAGGTCCATCACATCATGGACAAAGAAGTCCACCAACTTCCACCCATGGCAGTGGATATGGAGGCACACTTGGACCAAACATCTCCTTGAGGCGTAGAACCATATCCGATTTCCTTGACGAAGGGTGTACGAATGATGTGGATTAAAATTTTTTTCGGTTTCTCTATGCATGTGGGGTGCCATTCAATGTTCTTCGCTCACCTTATTGGCATGAAATGGTTTCTGCCATTAATGATGCCCCCAAAGGATACAGGAGCCCTGGGTATGACAAGGCCAGAACTGTGGGACTTGATCATGAAAAAGCTAAAATAAGTCATTCTTTGAATAGAATGACAAATTCTTGGAATGAGCATGGGGTGTCCATTCAACAGGATCCTTGAGGTGCCCAAACTCTTGGATCACATACGAGCACATTGGCAGAGCTAGCTTGCTGAAGACTGGAGCAATATAGAGCAGGGGCAACAACAACATGGCAACAACGAAGAGGTTGATGGGATTTCAGCAGCGCAGAGGCAGTGCTTACGCAGAGCAGAGCAGCAATAGCGCAAAGCTCTAGAGGGTAGCAGATTCGCTGCAAAGGGTGTTTCAGTATCGAGATGCAGCTAGACTCACTTGTCTGTCAGGATATTGGGTGATGTCCTTCAATTGCTTAACTCTCAGCAACTGAGTTGCAGTGCAACAATTAGCAGTGGCAGTGCTATGGGCAACATGATGCAACATTTGAGAGGGAGCTGCAGTACAGATGAGGCAGTGATTGTGGCAGAGTCATGGGCAACAATGTTATGGGATGAAGTACCCTAGGGTTTGGGTTGGGAACCCCAATAGAGCAAGAAGCATACAACAACAAAAAGCATACAAATTTACAGTCCCAATGCTCAAATTAGTAAAATGGGAAGAAGGGGTAGTACCCGGAGGTTCTACGTTTAAAGGCGATCCCGCAGGGTTCAAACCCTCTGCTTCTCCTAGTGCTCCAAAACGTGCAACAAACTCAAGAAACGTGCATATACTAGTAATAAGTGAAAGCATGTTCAAGATGTCCATCTAGCCCAAGCCTCAACAATCTCCTTGCAAATGCATACACATGGATGTCATATAAGAGGAATGAACATCTCTGTGAGGGAAACAAGGGTTTCCACAATCTGGGAGTGCAGGAAGCACAGGGATAAATCAGACTTGATCAGGGACTAAATGGCTATAATATCAATACCTATCTCTCTCTCCCCTTAAGGCCTTCCCATGAGGTGTATTTATACCACCCCAAAACAGTTGTTTCATTTGGGATACAGTTAGGCCACGAGCTTCTGTAGGTAGGCTTCCAGTGTAACTCGTAAACCCCACCCATAAAATAGGGAATTTTATATTTTTTCATATTTCAAATTATATACGCGGGTTGGGTATAATTGGACCCTCGTGTGCACGCGCGTTTTAGAGGGCAGATTTACGTATGGAATTCAAAATAATGCTTTCTAGATAAAGGACCAAGTCTGAAGGGAAAGGGCTGCCCAAGGCCATAACTCAGAACATCAAGTATACAGAGGTGGAAAATGATGCTATAACAAGTAGTACAGAAGGCAACAACACAGTGGATGAGGGGCAGCAGCCGAGCCTCAACAGCGCAGGGGACCAATGTCGTGGATCAGAGTAATGCTTCTGGATTGAAGTGTTGCTAGAGCACATTCTTGCTAAGAGGGAGTGCTGATTTTTGGGGTAGCATCGGATGTGCTCTAGCTCCGAAACTTTGTGAAGGGGCTATAGCACATGAGATCTCCAAAACCAAGAAATCGTTTGGAGAAATTCCACGCGGAACTTAAGTTATTCAAATAAATAATTATTTTAATAGAGACCCTAAGTCTAACTTATGGAAATTAAATAATTAAAGTGAATTAATTTAAACATGTGGGTGAGAATGTTCTAAGTGACGAGGATTAAGTCTCTTCTAATCTTAGCCGTTGATTAGAGATTAGATCACGACCGTTGAATGTTCAACAGGAAAAGTATTAAAGGAAGGCTTGGGGTCAGTTGGAGAACGCACACATAGTGGCAACACTTGAGCTAAGTCGAAATTCTGGGGCGCAATTTGCTGAGAATTTTCGAGTGAGCTTGCAGGGCAACGAGGGGCAGTTCGGTAGTGGGATTTTGATCCAAGGCCCAGAATACAATAACAGAAAGGCATATCAACACTAGAGGAGCAACACAGGCCTAGGAGGAGTGACGCAGGCCCAGCCAGGCTCGCGCAGAGGCTCACACAGGCCTAGAAGGGTGACACACGTATAGAGGAGTTGATGCAATAGAGGAGTTGACGTAGAGCTAGAAGGGGCAACGTTGGGGTTTCAGTGGGCCAGATCAGGCTCGTATTCAGCAGATCGGAAGGGGTGCCGCAACCACATTGAAGGGTGATGCAGTCTTAGCTGGGGACTGTGTAGGCACTTGTGGGGTTCTTCATTTTGAGAACCATAATTTCTGTCTCTGGAGATAGAGGTACTTCTGCCGAGATTTTCTGTTGGGTAAACCACTACTGGTACCCTAGTTTGTATTCAGAAATCTGCATAATAATAAAAACTCTCAAGAGCTACTGCACCGATTTTCCCGCATTGGGTTTTTCCGGGGACATTTGTCTGAAAAATATTGTGTCCTTTGTCGAATGTGCTTATTTCTTCAGTACTTGATATGTATATTTGTGTACGCAGCAGTGTATTTACTTAAATGTTTTTCATGTATTATTCAGAAAAATAACTTGTGAAGTTAATAAAACAAGTAGGAGAAGTAAATTAGATTACTGTTGTAGGATTTCTATTTAGTAAATTCAGAAATTTTCACATTTTGAAGAGGTTTTTGATGTAAGTTTGTACATGTGGTATGAATAGTCCCACACCAGTGCCCACATTTATTGTTATCGACAATTTATCACTGGGGGTCCAAAATGAAATTATTGGCAATATCGGGGAAAATGTCAGAAATTATTGGAAATTATCAGGAAGCTTCAAGAAATACGAAAGTAATAATTTTTTTTCAAATTTTTAATTTCGAAAACAACATCACCATCAAACAAACAGATTGATACATAAATATGAAAATAAAATCAATATATAAGATGTATAAGATGTCAAGTGATACATTAGACATCGATATTGAAATATGATATTTGTTATGAGTCATAAGATCTAATAAAATGATACAAAATCATATCAAAACAAAAATAAATGTATCTCATGAGATGAATCATGGTAATGAAAACAATGGATTTCCCCTTGTTTGCCTGACGGAAAATGGTCACAACATCCTCAACAAAGTTCTTAGAACTGGACCAAAAGTTACATAAAATATTCAAATTTTTAAAAGAACATATAATTCATGTGCATCCATATGAATCCAAATTATTGTACACAAATATGCAAAATTTCTCATGTATATAGCAAGGGTGCATATAACCAAATATCACCGAGTGCAATCCATCTTTGAATCAAAGTAGATCAATGGAGAGGCTAAATGACCTCTGGAATCCAAAGAAAATCACGCTACAACAAATAGCTACATAACATCAGAATCATTGCCTATATTGGGATCCTCCTCATTAATATCACCCTCTGAGCATTAAAATAAGATTAAAAAAGCTTAACATCCTAATAAATGATTTTGGTTGAGTTAAGTGTAAATTTTTGCTAGGGTCATGAATAATCGAGTGAAGTGTACATTTTTACTCGGGCCATGAAGGAGAAACTCAATAGTTAGTGCCAGGAACATTGAGGTACATAGAGGGCTTGGTGATCTTAATTAGATATTAGTTCCATACCCTCGTACATCATCGAATATAGTAGAAACATTGCAATCCTGCCAATCCTGAAATCCTAAAAACTGTTAAGTTTGCTAGATTTTGAATGGGATCTAAAATTCTACTTTCTCCATATGAAATCCAATGACGTTGGAACCACTCTCAAACATCATGAGTCAATTAATGATAATATTAAAATTTAAGCAAAAAGATGAAAATGAAAGATAAAGGTAAATGTCACTTTTACTTTAAGAATTTAATATTACCGTTAACTACTAGAGTATGTATCTCATGAGATGAATCATGGGAAATGAAAACAATAAATCTCCCCTTTTTTGCTTGATGAAAATAGTTAGAATATCCTCATAGCTGTATCTCCTAACTCACTTTTAAAAAAATAGGGTCAAAAGAAAAAAGATTGGTAATAAGTAGAAATTGAAAAATATGGGGTGATAATTTTGAAATTATCGCGATAATTACCTAAATTATTGCGATAATTTCAAAAGGGTAAATTATTGCGATGATCACTGTTGAAATTATCGTTGTGGTTGGTTTTGGTATATCACGATAAGTGCAACACTGGTTGTGATGTACAATACTTCACAATAAACATGTTATCATGTACAATGGAATGTTAAGAGACACAAATCTACGAAAATGTAACTACCTTTTGCATCAATAAAAGATAGTCGGTTTTTTCATGTTGAAAAAAATTTGCAACACTGGTCCACACTGATTGTAGTTTAGATTAATTAATAGTTGAAGAGCGTTTTTTGCCCCTACATAGGCTAGGGTAGGGACTTTTAGTTTCAAAAATCGATGATCTCCTCTTTAAATCGAGATGCATTTCCACTCATTTTCTCATGGTTGGAGTGGATGAGAAATCCCTTAGCAAGTTTGAAATTCGTGCAATTCTACTTTTCTCTTAAATTTGGCTATGGATGGATGAGTTGAACAACCTCTTGGAGAGGACTTGTTGATGTAGATTGCACTCTTTTCTCGGATGGATATTGTTGAAATTCTAAAGTTCTATGCTGTAACAATTACTTGTTTCAAAAACTTCTTTCTGCTACTATATTAGTTAAGCAATTGTAGATAGAACATAAACCAAATGCACAATAGAAGACAACCAAGAACATACATGAGAAAGAGAATTTAGGTCCAATGACCAAGGCAAAACCCACAAGGGGAAAATCCAACCAAATTGTTCTTCTATTTGATATCAATTGTTCTGCTGAGATACAAAGTACAATGAGAGATCAAGAGCATGAGTAAGTTCACCCAAATCTAAACAAGTTGTAGCATAAAGATCACTGGTAGCAACAACAGATGCAAACACTGAATCAACCTTCCCTTTAATTGAATCAAGACTAAACATTGAAACACTAAACCAACCTTGGCTCACCAAGCCCTGCTCTTACTCTCCAAGTCTTTCTCTCACAATCTTCTTCAAGTCTCTCCAAGTTTCTCTCTCAAGTTCAAATTCTTCTTTCATAATGCACAAGTAGTGAGAATGAGATGATATGAGATACAAACATAGTAGGAGTGTTAAATTTTGGGTACCAAGGACATTTGTTTCCCCATGGCTTTGATCTTTTGCCTAGGGAAAAGTGTCCACTCTAATGTACTTCTTTTTCTAAAAGTGACTTTATAAGTGGTAAAGTCAGTCTAATTTAAAAGTGACTTTATAAGTGATAAAGTTACGTTATAATTTGAAAGTGACTTTATTAAAGTCAATGAAGAATTAGAAAGTGAAAAGTGACTATGGAAATAAAAGGCTAAGTGGGTGAGTGATTAAATAGAAAAAGTGAAAATAATGCCATTTATTTTCAGCCCTTGATCTAAAGCTTTCTCAGCCATTGGATCTAGGGATCACTCAAAAGTCACTTAGGTTAGGTTAAAAGAGAGAAGAAGATGAAAATATCATATTCATTCTTTCATGAGCATATTAAGAGAAAGAAAGAGAGAGCAAAGGAGAAATTTCTGAGCAGGGAGGAAGAGAAGAAGTACGACAGGTGTTTGGCACGCATCCCAAGACAATAGAATCGTACAACTGAAGTTGGGCACGCAATCCAAGGAGCAACATTTTACAGCAGTATTGTACAACATAGTTTGGCATGCATTCCAAGGAGGTGATGACACAAGCTTCGAGGAGAAACAACAGTAGGTGTAAGGCACAAAAATCGAGGCAGCTGGGCACGATTTTTGAGGAAGAGGATATGTTGTAATTTCTGTACAGTCTGTACAGGTTTGTACAGGTCATACATTGCAATCTGGGCGCATTTCCCAAGGCTGTCAGTACAACATTTATTGTTGTTTTTTTGTCTGAATTGTGGCACAATTTTCGAAGTGGAGTTTTGCACGAAAATCGAGATAAGTTTGGTTTTTGTAAACGCTGGAAATTTTCCTGTGTATTTCATTTTCTCTGTAATAGTTTTCAGAAATAAAGAAGAGATCTCAAACTGGTTTTCCCCAAGAGTTGTAGGGGGTTTTTCTAGGGTCACATTGACCAAAAATCACTGTGTTATTTTCTGTGTGGCTGTTATAATTTTTTGTGCATTTATTTCCAGTATTTCCAGCCGTAGTAAAATCTCCAAATTTGTATTTTCAGAAACAAATTTCATTTCCAGATTTTAAGTGTTTTTATCATGCTTGGATTTAAAATTAAATGAATGGAGTGATAAGGGAAAACTGATTATCCAAGTGGGGACTGAAATTTTACATGGTATCAGAGCAAGGTTGGTTGGAGATTGTTATTTGGGACAACAATGTGTAAATTACAACTGTATGATTTTTACATAGAAAACATAAAACTTTTACCCAGATTTGAAATTTCAGTTTTATAGGATAGTGAATCATGTCTTTGGGATTGAGGGTTGAAGACAGGTTAGATGGGCAGAGTAACTATAGTGCATGGAAGGAGAGAATCCAATGCATCTTTGAGGAAGCAAAGGTCTGGGGCATTATGGTACATACCACCCAACACCTAGTAGCAGTTCCTGCTGATCCAACACAGTTAGTAGAGTTCACTAAAAAAAATGCTAAGGCCAAAAGACTGATTTTGGACGGAATCAAAGATCATGTCATTCCTCCTGTGAGAGGAAAGACTTATGCACTTGAAATGTGGACTGCCTTGACTGGGCTTTCCCAGAGCTCAAATGAGAACTGTAAGATGGTCCTAAAGGAGAAACTGAAGGCCATAAGAATGGCTAAGACTGATAGTGGTACAACATACCTAACCAAGATCACTTCAGTGAGAGATGATTTGGCGGCCTTAGGAGAGACCATTGCATCCATTGAGTTGGTGAGGATAGCTTTGCATGGTCTTCCCAAGACTGGTAGAGCTTTGTAGATGGTATTGTTGCACGGGAGAAGCTTCCCGGATGGGAAAGGTTGTGGGACGACTGCATTCAGAATAAGATCAGGAAGAACCATCTAGGGGCAGCCAAACAGGGGGAGGAGGATGACAATGTGGCATTGTTGGCAAGAGGCAAGACAGGCAAATCAAAGAATGGAGATTCCACCAATGGAGGCAAAGGAAAAGGTAAAGGCAAACAACAGAGCAAAGAAAAGGACTATTCCAAAGTCAAATGTTGGAATTGTCAAAAGATGGAACATTATGTTGTTGTGTGTCCAGAGAAGAAAAATAAGAAAGGGAAAGAGACAACCATGGCAGCTTCTGCAGAGATAGAGGACTTCTCAGAGAGTTTTGATCGAGAGTTTGGATTCATAGCTTGTGTGTCCTCCACTGCAGTATCACCTGCCATATAGGTTCAGAGGGAGCATGCACTCGCCTCTACTAGCAGAGCATCTTCTAGTGTTTGGTATATTGACAGTGGCGCTTCTCGCCATATGACAGGAGTCAAGGAGTACTTCTCAGAGCTATCAAAGAGTGATACTGATATTGAGGTAGTACTTGGTGATGACAACATTGTTAGAGCAGTCGTTGTTGGAACATTAACATTTGATAGGGAACCCAAACCTCCCTTGAAAGTGTCAGATGTTCTATATGTGCCTGGAATGAAGAAGAACTTGATATCCCTCTTAGCACTTGAGGACAGAGAGTATGAGGTGTTGTTCAGGAATGGACAGGTGCTCATATATCCTAAGAAAATTCCAGCTGCTTCAGCTAGAGTGATTGGAGTGTGCCATGTATCACGGGGCCTTGAGGACACTGCGGGAGATCACCACTGGTGTGCCAGATTTCAGTTATGATCACCTTGATGTATGCAGAGGATGTGCTATGGGGAAGTTCGCAAAATCTCCTTTTCCCAGTAGTGACAATAGGATGACAAGGATCCTTGAATTGATTCATTCCGATGTGAGTGGTCAAATGTCTCATGTGTCCTTGAGTGGCTTTGAGTATTATGTCTTATTCATTGTTGACCACTCCAGGAAGACCTCGATCTATTTCTTGAAGGCCAAGAGCGAGGTCTTCAAGCAGTTTCGAGAGTTCAAAGCTCTTGTCGAAACCTAGACAGGTAGGAAGATCAAGGTACTAAGGTTAGACAATGGAGGTGAGTATACTCTTGGTGAGTTTGTGGATTTTTGTGTCGAGGCAGGCATTAAGGGGGAGTTCACTGTTCCTTACAACCCCCAACAGAATGGGGTGTCAGAGAGAAAGAACAAATCCATTGTAGGGGCTGCCAAAGCCATGCTTCACGATCAGGGGTTACCTTTATTTTTGTGGGTAGAGGCCTGCAACACCACTGTTTACCTACAGAACAGAAGTCCACATCGTGCCTCGGGGAATGTGACTCCTGAGGAGGCTTTCTCAGGGAAGAAGCCTGATGTTGGGCACTTTCGTATCTTTGGGTGCCTTACATATTCTTATGTCTCCAAGGAGAGCAGGATCAAGCTAGAACCTACTGCTGACAAGGGCATCTTTGTGGGTTATAGCGAGACCTCGAAGGCTTATCGGATTTACATTTTTGCCAAGATGAAGGTGGTTGTTAGGAGGGATGTAAAGTTCGAGGAGGGGAGAGCTTTTAGGAGGTGACTGGAGTTATAGTATATAGAGTCACCAGAGCTTGGTACTCTAGTATTGATGCATACTTGCAGCAGTTGGGTTTCACTAAGAGTGAGGCTAAATCCAAAACTATACAAACTATACTTCATTGTGGTAGGCGAGGAGCCTCTCATTTTGGTGTTGTATGTTGATGGCTTGTTCATCACTGGAGCAGAGAGACTCATTGAGGGCTGCAAGAGAGATCTTGCTTCAGACTTTGAGATGAAAGATATCGGCTTGATGCATTATTTTATGGGATTGGAGGTGTGGCAGGAGGAGGGGCATATCTTCTCGGGACAGGGGAAGTACACAGTGTATATTCTTAGCAGATTTCACATGGACGACTGCAAACCCATGTCTACACCTATGATCACTAACTGGAAGAAGCTTCACGCCTCCGATTTCGAGTTGGTACATCCTACACTATACATGCAATTGATTGGATCATTGATGTATTTGGTCAACACTCAACCAGATATATGTTTTGCAGTTAACACTATGAGTCAGTTCATGCATGAGCTTGGGAGAGTGCACTGGGTGGCTGCAAAACACATTCTTCGTTACTTGTAGGGTACTGTGGATTATGGTCTAGACTATAGACAGGGTGATGGAGTGAGACTGGCAGGATACACAGATTCAGATTGGGTAGGATGTGCTTCAGACATGAAGAGCACTTCAGGGTGTTGTTTTGGGTTGGGTTCGGCAGTTGTGTCGTGGTTTAGCCGGAAACAACAGTCAGTTGCATTGAGCTCAACTGAGGCAGAGTATATGGTTGCTAGTTTGGCTAGCTGTGAGACCATATGGCTTCGCACGATGTTGTTTGGTTTATTTGGTCAGGCATTGAGACCTTCTATGATTTACTGCGATAATCAGAGTTGCATAAGACTCACGGAGAATCCAGTTTTTCATGACAGGTCAAAACATATTGGGATAAAGTATCACTTCATTCGAGACTATGTCCAAAAGGGAGCAATCAAGCTTGAGTACATCTCCACAAATGAGCAAGTAGTAGACATCTTAACCAAAGCCTTACCATGGGGCAAACATGTCTACTTCAGAGATAAGATGGGAGTGGTGAGGAACACTTTCCTCGATAAGAGGGAGTGTTAAATTTTGGGTACCAAGGACAAGTGGTTCCCCATGGCTTTGATCTTTTGCCTAGGGCAAAGTGTCCACTCTAATGTACCTCTTCTTCTAAAAGTGACTTTATAAGTGGTAAAGTCAGTCTAATTTAAAAGTGACTTTATAAGTGATAAAGTTATGTTCTAATTTGAAAGTGACTTTATTAAAGTCAATGAAGAATTAGAAAGTGAAAAGTGACTATGGAAATAAAAGGCTAAGTGGGTCTTTATTCAAGTGGGCGAGTGATTAAATAGAAAAAGTGAAAATATTGCACATTTATTTTCAGCTCTTGATCTAAAACTTTCTCAGCCATTGGATCTAGGGATCACTCAAAAGTCACTTAGGTTAGGTTAAAGGAGAGAAGAAGAGGAAAATATCATTTTCATTCTTTCATGAGCATATTGAGAGAAAGCAAGAGAGAGCAAAGGAGAAATTTACGAGCAGGGAGGAAGAGAAGAAGAGCAACATGAGTTTGCACGCATCCCAAGACAACAGAACCATACAATTGAAGTTGGGCACGCATTCCAAGGAGCATCATTTTACAACAATACTGTACGCAGATTTTGGCACACATTCGAGGCATCTGGGCACGATTTTCAAGAAAGAGGACCTATTGTAATTTCCGTACAGGCCGTACAGGCTGTACGCTACAATCTGGGCACATTTCCCAAGGCTATTCGTACAACATTTATTGCTGTTTTCTGTCTGAATTGTGTCACGGTTTTTGAGGTGGAGTTTTGCATGAAAATCGAGATAATATTGGTTTTTGTAAATGCTGGAAATTTTCCTGTGTATTTCATTTTCTCTGTAACAGTTTTCAGAAATAAAGAACTCTCAAACTTGTTTTCCCCAAGAGTTGTAGGGGGTTTTTCCAGGGTCACATTGACCAAAAATCACTGTAGCATTTTCTGTGTGTGGCTGTTATAATTTTTTGTGCATTTCTTTCCAGTGTTTCCAGCAGTAGTAAAATCTCCAAATTTGTATATTTAGAAACAAATTTCATTTCCAAATTTTTAGTGTTTTTATCATGCTTGGATTTAACATTAAATGAATGGAGTGATAAGGGAAAACTGATAATTGAAGTGGGGACTGAAATTTTACAAGGTGCAACAAATTCTAGTCATAAAGAAGTAGCAATACGCCTGCCTTGAGGAGGAGTTGCATATGTCATTTACGAAGGTACACATGCCTTTGTAACTTGTTCCATTAATGAGGTACACATGCCTTTGTGACTTATGCCATTAAGGAGGGAATGTAACATATGCATTAAAGAGTGTGTAACAAGAATCTTTTATGACATGCTTTAATGAGTGTGTAAGAGGAATATGCCATGATTTTAATGAGTGCACAAGAGAGAGTGTAACATATCCATTAAGTGAGAGATAGTAACATATGCATTAATTGAGGGGAGTTACATATGACTTGATTGAGAGACATGAATTTTCTTTTAATAATAATATAATAGTTCGTAAAGGATAATAGTAAAAATAATAATAATATTGATGATTAAGTTGAGATTGAACTATTAGGATTGATTAAAGATAAGTTAAGTGATTTTCGATCAACTATACTTGATTATTTATTGATGTAAGGCAATTTACTATTTTTGGAAAATCATACTTGAGATGCTAGACATGAATTTCTATTTTTAGGTCACTCTAGAATTGTTAGAAATGATATTTTAGGTAAGGAAATACATCACTGAGCTGCCAGTTTTCAACAATCCCTCAGCTAGGGAGGAATTTCTTTTTGCATCAAAGATCTCTGCTTTCTTTGCTCATCTTTGTTCATCTTTGCTCTGTATCATCTGGAACAATGTTGTCACAATCTAATGAAAAAGAATCATCATAGGGGAGATTCATCTATCACCCTATATCCACCGATCTTCCCATCTTGACACAAGCTTGGTGGTATTACCACTTGTCAACACATGAAAAGGATCGTGCACAACCAAGTCTCACCTTTGCTTGGGGGGATTACCACTTGTTAGCACATGAAAAGGATCGCGCTCAACCAAGCTTTACCTTAAGAGTCAAGTGTTAGAACACCTGCATCCACAAACTTTTGGGGGGTTGCCACTTGTCAACACATGACAAGTATCACACACAACCAAGTCTCATCTTTGGTTTGGGGGATTACCACTTGACAAGGATCGTGCACACCCAAGTCTTACCTCTACTTGGGGGGGTTACCACTTGTCAAGGATCACGCACAACCAAGCTTTACTACATCCATTGGCCAGATGGGTGGTACTCTCAACAAGACCAACTTGTGGGTAAGATGCATACTGGGGTATACTATTGGCAAGTCCCAGACTTGATGGTAGGGGGATCACCACTTGTCAACACAAGACAAGGATCGCACACAACATACAATCAAGAGTTCAATCAACCCCTGGTGCTCTCCTGGAACCATTCCAAACTTGGCAGCTCAAACAAGAGGGAAGAGCATAGCTTAGTGTTCTCGATCGTCCATGATCGCCCCCACTAGTAAGGGCCACATTCGTCAATCCAGGTTGCTCTTTGAATACCATGAACTTCCCTTCGGCAAAGGCTTGGTAAGTATGTCAACTATTTGATCATTAGTTGCAATATGATGGAGTCTTCTTGCTCCTCTCAGCACTGCTATCTCGAATATAGTGATATTTGATCTCAATGTGCTTGGACTTGTCATGGAACACAAGATTTCTGCAACTCAAATCCCACTCTTTTTGTCACAGTATATTACTGTTGTATCTAGCACATGCTCAAACAACTCTCCAAAGAGCTTCCTCAGCCATACTACCTCATAGCTAGCCATGCTAGCAACAATGTACTCGACTTTATCCATGCTAAGGGCTACAAACTTCTGTTTTCTGCTCATCCAAGATATCATGGAAGATCCCTAGCTAAAGCAACACCCAAATGTGCTCTTTTTGTCAATAGAGTGTTGATTTTTGTAGCATCGGATGTGCTCTAGCCTCGAGATTTTGCAGAGGGGCTAAGACACATGCATTCTCCAAGACCCGTTTGGGAAATTTCCACCAGGAGATGATTTAATTAAAATAATTAATCATTTTTAATGTATTCCTAAGTCTAAACTTAGGAAATGTGATTAATTAAAGGGTATTAATTAAATCGGGTGCGAATCTTCTAGATAAAAGCGTGGATCAAGTCCAAGTTAATATGAGCCATCGATTAAGATCTAATCTTGGTCGTTGATATGTCAACGAGAGATTATAAGAAGAAACTCGATGGGTACTTGGAGAACACACTTGGGATTTGTAGAGATCGATTTTGCTGGGTGATCGAATTCTCAAAGAGGCAACACTGAGTTGCTAGAGAGAGATCGAGTGAGATTGTTGCAGTGAGGGGAAGAGATAGTAGACCAGAAGAAGTTTTCCAGATCCGGGGAGCGCAAGGCAGAGAAGACGTTGAGAGCCATAGTGAGGCTGCGCAGTGCCACACAGAGGCAACACATAGCTTCAGAGGGAGTCCGCTATTTTGCTGGGAGTGTGTAGAGCCAGTTAGCAGTTGCTCAAAGGGATAGAGGTAGAATTTGACTTTTTTTGGCGAGATGGCATCAACTGGGTTGAGAGATCATGATTGGTTAAATGGAGCATCTAATTATGTGATCTGGAAGGCAAGGATTTCCTTCCTGATGAATTTGATCTCAAAACTTACATCGATAATGTGGTGGATGTCCCTATAGATCTAGATCAGAACAAGACGTGCAAGAAGGAATGGCCAAGGCAAAGAGGATGATCCTTGATGGAGTTCAGGATCATGTTGTATTTCACATAGCGGCCTTGAGAATGACCAAAGAGATGTGGGACTCCCTTGCCATGTTGTACGAGGGATCTTTCGAGCAACGAAAGATGTATCTGGAAGAAAAATTGAGGAGTACACGTATGTAGAAGGGAGAACGCATAGACCACTTTCTCCATAGGCTTCAGGATGTCTGAGATTAGTTGGCAGTTGTAGGGTGAGCACCTTTGGCTACAAAGATGGTGTAGATAGCTCTAAATGCAGTCTCAGAAGAGTGGAAAGTGTTTGTCCAAAGTATTTTGGGCAGAGAAACATTGCCAAAGTGGGATAGGATGTGGGAAAATTCGCAACAAGAAGAGCTGAGGCGAGACCTGGTGAAGAGCAACATGGAAGGCAACAACAACATTGGGTCGAAAGTAGAGGCGAAGGAAGAGGAGAATGCAACCCTCACATCAAAAGGGCAGAAGGACGTCAAGTGCTTCAAATGTGGTGAACTTGGTCACTACGCTACCCAGTGTCCGCTCAAAAAGAGGGACAAAGAGGAGAGGCAGGATCAGCAGGCAGGGTGCATCCGCAAAGATCGACATGCTGTCCTCTAGATTGGAGGAAGAGTTTGCCATGATCACTGACATACATCCAGGGGTGAGGTGGGGTGATTTGGTTTTGTAGCCCCAAAGAGATATAGGATGGGCATGATCCTTGAGGAGTCCACCTCTTGGATCAATTCCTTGCTACTGGAGCCCATAGCAGCAGTAGTAGGATGGACTGGTGATAATTGGTGCAGTCAGGTGCTGGAGTGACAGATTCAGTGGTTAGCAGCGTTAGGAACTGAGCAACGTACAGCAGAGTTAACAACACAAAGGCTTCAGTGACAGCGCAGAGACTAGCAACAGTGCAATGGGCATAGTGTAGAGTCAGCAACAACACAAAGGCTTCAGTGACAGCGCAGAGACTAGCAACAGTCAGAACTCGGGGGTCAGATGCATCAGACTAAACACAGTTGGTTCACTATGATCGACATCTCTCACTTGCAGCAACAACAAATGAGAGACAATTGCAGATGTTGCAGTGGCAACAACAACAAAGTTACAGGGCAGATGTAGTAGTTGACAATAGCATGCAGAGTCAACAGCAACACAGATGCAACGGAGAATCAGAGCTACACAATAGTTGGTGGGTAGTGAGGCCAAACAACAACAACACAACAAGAGGTGATACATCGTCAAAGTGATGCTTTAGTGGGTTGCAACACTAGAGCACTTTCCTCGCTAAGAGGGAGTGTTGATTTTTGTAGCATTGGATGTGCTCTTGCCTCAAAATTTTGCAGAGAGGCTAAGACACATGTATTCTCCAAGGCCCATAAATTATTTGGGAAAATTCCACCTGGAGATGATTTAATTAAAATAATTAATCATTTTTAATGTATTCCTAACTAAACTTAGGAAATGTGATTAATTAAAGCGTATTAATTAAATTGGGTGCAAGTTTTCTAAATAAAGGCATGGATCGAGTCCAAGTTAATTTGGGCCATCGATTAAGATCTAATCTTGGCTGTTGATATGTCGACAAGATATGATAAGAAGGAACTTGATGGGCACTTGGAGAACACACTTGAGATTTGCAGAGATCGATTTTACTGGGTGATCGAATTCTTAGAGAGGCAGCGTCGAGTTGCTAGAGACAGATCAAGTGAGATCGTTGTAGTGAGGGGCAAAGATTGTCGACCAATGTAAGTTTTCCAGATTCGAGGAGTGCAAGGCAAAGAAGACGTTTAAAGCCACAAAAAGACTGCACAGTGCCATGCAAAGGCAATGTAGAGCTTCAAAGAGAGTCCGCTATTTTGCTAGGAGACAGTCGAGATCTAGTGCCGGAAGTCGGGGTGTGAGTCCGAAGGGCTAGAGAGTCGAGTTTCGAGACACCGGGAGATCAGAAGGAGGAGTGACGCAGTCCTAGGAGTTGTGACACAGTGAATGCATAGGCAAACACAGTTATTGCACAAAGACAGTGTAGGGAAATTCTTCTCGAATTCGAGATCAGTGCCAGATTTCCAGTGATAGTTGGAGATTTTCTCACTATCCCTTGTTAGTATTTCTCTGTATTGGATAGCCAGTTTGGGCATCCAACAATTTGTACTCAGATTACTACTGTATAATAATTAAAACCCTCAACTGTTGCACTGATTTTCCCAAGTTGGGTTTTTTTGGGGACGATTGTCCAAAAATAACAGTGTTCTTGTGTGTGTGTTTTTATCTTTCCTACATTGAATTTTCCCCATCATTTTATGTCGTGTAGGCTGCAGTGTATTTGATTTCGATATTTAATGTAGTACACGATAAATAATTTGTACAAGTAATTAATAAATCGGAGAAATCTAATCAGTTGTTGCAATAGGATTTCGTTGATGAAATTTTCACATAGAGTTACCAACCCAATCAACATTAAAATAGCCATGTCGTCTTACATCTCCGACGTTAGATCTCAATCCAAGATTGATGGTCCCAAGCAGGTATCTCAGCACATGCTTTGCAGCAATCTAGTGTGCATGTGATGGATTAATCATATATTCTCTCAGAGTATTGACTGCAAAACCTATGTCTAGTCTAGTGTTCACTAAGAACATCAGTACCTCAGTCAGTTGTTGGCACTTCAAAAGGATTTTCCAAATCAGGTTCTGCAACTTCACCACAACTTCTTGAAATTCATTTCCATTGGTGTATTCATGGACTTACATTCTGTCATACCAAATATTTTCAGTAGCTTGACAACATATTTTCTTGAGAAGGAAAATCTCACCAGGTCTATGTCATGCCTTTAGCCCCAGAAAGTAGTGCATCAAATGAAGATCTTTCATTTCAAGCTTAGAAGCTAACTCCCTCTTACACTGAAGGATAAGAGGTTCTCCACTTGTTAAGAATAAGTCATCAACATATAATACCAAAATCAAGGACATACCTTGGACTGTTTTGAAGTAGAGACTTGGATCAACATTGCTTCTGGTAAAACCAAGCTTCATTAAGAAGCTATCACTATGGGCATACAAAGATCTTGGGGATTGCTTCAATCCATATAGAGCTTTCTTCAGTCTACACACATGAGTTTTCTTGTCATGGATTTCAAAGCCTTGTGGTTGCTCCACAAATACTTGTTCCTTGAGGAAGGCATGTATAAAAACAATTTTCACATCCACTTGGTGAAGAGTCCATCTGTGGCTAGTAGCTAGAGCCACAATAGATCATATGGTAGTATATCGAGCAACAGGTGCAAAAATATCATCATAGTCTACTCCCTCCTTCTGAGAGAAACCTCTAGCCACAAATCTAGCTTTATATTTGTCAATACTGCCATCCGCACCATGTTTAATTTTGTACAACTGTTTAGAAGTCACAACAGACTTACCTTTGGGTCTTGGAACTACTTCCCATACATCATTATGTATGATGGACTCATATTCTTCGGCCATTGCATCTTTCCATACTTAATCTTTCACTGCTTCTTCAAAAGTGCATTTTTCAACCTGAATAATGTTGCTTATGGCTACAACGTATTCGTGGAACCACCATGGTTTCTTGCTTTCTTTGAAGGTTTCTCTGGGGGCAACATGTCTATCGACATCTTGTAGAGTGACACGAAGACGTAATGGTCTCTTATTAGCAGGAGGATCACATGGCGGACAATCCAAGGGGTCCATGGGCTCCTTGGGTTAATCAATAAGATCAGGCTTAGGCTCGAGACCTTCTTGTGCATCCAAGACATCATCCTGACTTTCAACATTAGGTGGAGGAGGAGGAGTGTCTTTTTCCTTTCCAAAAGCTGCATCTGAAGCTTTCAACTTGGTTCTCTTTTCCTTTGGCACATTAAAGTAGAGAAGGCAACCAAAGATCCTCAAGTGTCCAACCTCTGGCTTTTCACGGGTGAAGACTTCTTCAAGAGTCTTGAAGTCTTTGAACATGCAAAATGCTTGACCTGATTGGCTCTACTTTTTCTTGAAGGGAAAGGTCCCTTTACGTGCTTTTCACTTGCACCTGTCCACTTGCACACCCTTGGCAAACTCCATCATGATCCACTCTAATCTCAGACATTCCAAAAACCATATTTATCACATGAGGCAATGCTTTATAGTGAAGATGAGTGAACCTTTGGTTCAATAGTTCACATTGATGATTACTATCATGAATCAATGAATGGATAAGTCTTCCATTGCTTTTATAAAGATATTCAAATCGTGATCACATAGTGAAGGCAAGTAATAATAATTATGCATATTGACTTCATTGCCTGCAATGATATAATTCATCTTTGGTTGATGCGAAAGAGGTTAGTTTAAAAACTATCATTCCATGCTTTGCAAAAGTCATGATTCTTTCCTACACTCACTATTGTCAGTAAACCCATGACCTTTCTCATCAATTATAATGTCAGAGAATCAAAATCCCCCTGTTTTCAGTATTCATTTTCTATGAGTTATTCTTTCATAACCTTTTATGCATTATGCTTCTTTTAAGGGCAACACTTTTTTGCACGTGCATAAGCAGAAGTAAAACTACTCTTTACTTTTACATGCGTCAACAAGTACCAAAACCATAACTATTAAACACATGCAACACCTTAATTACTATCTGGAAAATTAATATCATGTCTATTTATTATTGGATCAGGGAACAAGTTTTCCTTAGAAGTGATGACCTCTTTTTCGTTTTTGCTTCTTGTCTTGCGCAACAAAGGCAGTAAGGTTCTCGTTCTTCATGTTTAAGAATTTTTTCTCTAAAAAATCATTCTGGCCTCTTCTTGAATGCACTTTCCTTGGAGCTCATCAAAAGTGGGAAACTGTTAATTTTGGGCAACTAGGTCCAAACTCCATGTTGTATTGCTCAGATGATGATGCCAATATTTTTATTGGATTCCTCTTTCAGAGAGGTGCAAGTTCGATCTAAAGATCATCTTGATCGGATGAGTAGAACATTTATTTTGAATTTATTCCACTTATGTGCAAGGTTGGCCAAAATTGTAATGTAGGCTTGAAGCCCCAACAGATGTATCACACACCCTCACAGATGGATATATATTGGACAGACTTGGAGTTCATTTCATCATCCACTCATCACACACTTCTCTCGTGTGTCTGATTAGTTCGGTCATCATTTGGAGGCTTCTCTTCTCACACGTGGGAAAACAACAACTAGGGTTTCGGTTCAGATCTGTCTAGGGTTTTAGCGCAACTTTAACCAGCGTTGACTTTGGTCAACGCTTGGTCCATTTGACCTCAAACTCTGCTAGAATTCCGATTTCTGTAGTCTGCATTTTTTGGCACAAAAACCGAGGCTAGATGTTGACCTTTGACATACTGTGTTGACTTTCTGTCGCTGTTGTTCTGCGTTGACCATTGATTGGACAACGTTGACTTTCGTTGACTTTGAGTTGACTTTTGTGGAGCTGTCTTGAGGGTTGTGTGACACTTCTGGTTGACTGATCATTAGGAGACTTTGCTGGTTGAAGCATCCTGTTGACCATATATTTTGCTGATCAAGTTAAGTGTATTTTTGGCTTGTCTTCCGTCGATCTATTGGTATGTTCTATTGACATTTTACTTTCATGTTTATGTGATTGCTATTTGGTATCGGGTTTAAAGTAAAGTTGCATCAAGCATAGAACACTTTCAAAAATTTATAGAAACTTATCATTGTTGCTGATGGTAGTAATAAAAGTTTCCCAAGTTGGAGAAAAACATTTAAGTGTAATCAACACCAACTCTTTATCAGATACAATTTCACCAACAATGGACAACTAATCCTTGAATTTTGATATTCTCATGAAGTATGCTTGAAGGTCTCTCCTCTGTTCATCTTAATATCCTTGAGTTGATTCTTCAAGGCAAGGATTTGACTTGCGTCTTTTACCTGATACATTTCAATCAAATTGTCATACATTTCCTTCGATTTCTTCAACTTGGAGACATAGGTGATGAGGTGGTCTCCAAGAGAATCAAGGATAATTTTCTTAGCCTTGACTTCTCCCTTCTTGTATTTGGCCTTGACAACAACATTCAATTTTTTTTGGTGGTTCTGCTACCATGCCTTCAACATATTCCAGTACATCATGTTCTTCAAGAATAATATCCAATCTTGGCTTCAATGGACCAAAATTCGAAGCGTTGTTCAACTTCTCTTCATTCTTGAAGTAAGAAGACGACATCTTTTAGCAACAAACAAATTTCAACAATAAGTCAAACAATTTTCCGCAGGAAGAAAAAGGAGTAGCAAGTTATATTTCAACAGAAAATAGGACGATGCCAACTCTTATCTTCTTGGGCTTGTCTTCACCAAAGCTCTGATACCATGTTGATATTCTGAAGTTCTATGCTGTAACAATTACTTATTTCAAAAATGTCTTCTTGCTGCAATATTAGTTAAGCAATTGTGTTTAGGACATAAAGCAAATGCACAATAGAAGACAACCAAGAATAGAAATGAGACATAGAATTTAGGTTCAATGACCATGGCAAAACCCACAAGGGGAAAACCCAAATAGATTCTTCTTCTATTAGATATCAATTGTTCAACAGAGATACACAGTACAATGGGAGATCAAGAGAATGAGTAAGATCACTGGTAGCAACAATAGATGCAAACACTGAGTCGATCTTCCCTTCAATTGAATCAACACTAAAACACTGAATCAACCTTGGTTCACCAAGTCTTGCTCTTACTTTCCAAGTCTCTCTCTCACATTCTTCTTCAAGTCGCTCCAACTCTCTCTCTCTCTCTCTCTCAAGTTCGAATTCTTCGTTCACAATGCACAAGTAGTGAGAATGAGATGATATGAGATACATATATAGGAGGAGCAACAAATTCTAGTCATTAAAAAGGAACAATACACATGCCCTGAGGAGGAGTTACATATGCCATTTAGGGAGGTACACATGCCTTTGTAACTTATGCCATTAAGGAGGTACACTTGCCTTTGTAACTCACACCATTAAGGAGGGAATTTAACATATGCATTAAGGAGTGCGTAAAAGGAATCTTTTATGACATGCTTTAATGAGTGTGTAAGAGGAATATGCCATGCTTTTAATGAGTACGTAGGAGAGAGTGTAATGTATCGATTAAGTGAGAGAGTAACATATGCATTAATTGAGGGGAGATGCATATGACATGATTGAGTGCCATGGTTGAGAGCCGTGATTGAGAGACATGAATTACCTTTTAATAATATTATAATAGTATCGTAAAGGATAATAGTAAAAATAATAAAAATGATATTGATGATTAAGTTGAGATTGAACTATTACGATTGATTAATGGTAAGTTAAGTGATTTTCTGTCAACTATACTTGATTACCAATTGATGGGAGGTGATTTACTATTTTTGAAAGTTATACTTGAGATGCTAGACATGACTTTCTATTTTTAGAAAGTCATTCCTGAATCCTCAAAAATGAGATTTTAGACAAGGAAATTCATCCACGAGCTGCCAATTTTCAACAAATATTGGTGAAGCTTGGATGAATGCTTGATACACAATTAAGCAAGTGGGCATGGTATTTTATTTTCATTCTCTCTCTTAAACAAACCCTTATCTCATTCTTGAAGATCGAGAAACTCTGGGTTGAAGTTCTAGGGATAGTGTATGTACTTATCCTAGTCTTTTGGACCTAGATCTACTCCAATTCTCTTCAAGTGTGTTGATCCTTGACTCTATATGTCCCAAAAATTTAGTGGCAAGCTAAGGCATTGATCTTCTATCCTTCATCACCTTTTTCCTTGTACAACCCTTGAAACCATTTTGTTGTGGTTTTCTTTTCAAAATCACGTGGTAATTTCTTGATTGTGTGTTTTGTTGATGTTTGTAGCTTCTGTTGGTACTTTTGCACAAGTGTAAGTGTCTAGGCGTGTGGTAGTTGTCTATAAGATCTCCCTAGGATACTTGCTCTAGGTTGAGCAAGTTGCTTAATAACTTTGGAAAAACACATAAGTATTATGTTGGCTCATTGAGCTAAAGTAAACTTAGGAAAAGTAAAGTAATTTACTTCAGTGATTTTGTTTTAATCTCAACCATTGATCTCAAGTGAGTTGAGATCTAATTTTTGTCGTCAATCGCTTTGGAGATTAGGGTTATGGATTTAGCTCAATGTAAAGCTATAAGAACAAGGAAAGGGAGAGGGAGAAGACACACCATCCAATGACACTAGCCTCAAGAGGAGTGTGATACTCCAAAGTGCCGGGTCCAAGGAAGTACAAGAGGGAGCTTGGAGATTTGGATCTACCAAGGAGATTGTGCACCAATATAGGGAAGATTTGCTAGATCAGATCAAAGGCATTTGTATTTTCTCAGCTAGCCCATTCTCCGAGGATGGGAGCCCATGTAAGTTCCGAGGTTATTTTAATGAAGAACTGTAATAGAGCAGAAATTTTTGTCATTGTGATTGAGATTGGTTGTGCTTCTCCTATGGTTTTAATGTGTTAATGAACCTAATTTTGCTTTTAATCAATAGATCTATTAACTCGCTAGGAATTCACTGTCAAGTGCTAGGTTTGTAGGAAATTTAACATTTTTGGGGACCTTTCTCGAGCTTATATTGCTTGACCTAAGTCTTCTAATCAACCATTAGATCCTTTGAACTCAAATTTGAAATTTCCTTAAAAACACTAGTAGTCCTATCTTAGGGAGAACTTCCTTGAGTCAGATGAGAGCTAGCCAGAAGTGAGAAGAGTGTTGGTGAGGCGACAATTGGCACCCTCTTAATTACAGAGGGTCTCACACTTGAGATTTAAGGCTTTCTCTGAAGAAGTGCAAGATTTCGCTGTAACAAGGCTAATGGCTAAGAGGGCCATTGATATGGGTGATGAGAAGTGGAGGCCAAAAGGAATTGTTGTAGTGATGATTATAGGACAAAGTTTGAAACTAAATGAGTGGATCGAGGCTTAATAACGAAATCCACCAACTATCAGGGGTAAGCCAAATTGTTCTAGTGAAATGAGCCAAATTGTTGTAGTGAAATGATCAACTTGTAGGATGAGAACAAGAGGACATGAAATGATTGAGTAAAGAAACATTGGAAGTGCAATAAGGTTCCTAACCGAAAGAATCAAAGATACCTTGTCAAAAAGTCACAAGAAAGGTCTTCTTCCACTGATAAGTGTTACTAGATTTCCTTAAAACCCAATAACTGATTTGCATTTTTCTAATTCTAAAAACCAGAAATACGAACAATAACTGTTCCAAAAACTTAAATCGCAAACACATTGAGTTTTCTAACTTAACACGCACAACAAAAATTAATAAAAAATCAGAAGACAAACACATTCAACACAAAGAACACAAGATATACCCACGAAACCCCAACTTGGGGGAAATCCTGCAACTTTGTGTGTCTTTTATTATCTTCAACAAAAGTGTAATCTTCAAAAATTTAGAACAAGGGAAAATTTCCCTTTCTGTACAAGAAAACATTGATCAACTCCCAATATAAATCGATCTCCCTACTGTGCTGTCAATTTGTCATACATCGTACAGATCTGCCTATTTACGCACACATGCAAGTTGTTGATGTCTCTTCCTGCGCACATGTGCGAGTGATATAACCGCGTTGAGGCTGTAAGAGCAGCTCAACCCTCACTTAATCTCCTTCTTAGTTGTTGAAGCTTTGGGATCTACTGAAACCGTAGTCTCTCCCTTTGTTGATTTGACACACTGCTTTTGCTCAATTGATTGGCCACTTGCTGAATCACAAGACACAAACCTACTCTCTTATTATGCAGACATTATTTCACAATTTAGAACAAACATTTCAGACGTGCATGAAGAAATCACACACATGCAACACGTATTTTTATTTGGGGAAAGCAATATGCTAAAAGCCCCAATGCCTCTTGCATAATCAGATGAATTAGAGATGTAATACAATTGCTTTGCTCAACTGAACTCACCCTGTAAGTGCACAACCTATCTCTCTGCTCGTTGAAGGCCTTTGACCTAAACTTAGTCAAATTCTGCCTTGGCTTGAGCTCTTATTTCCTTGCGTTGTTCCTTGCATGCAAAACTTGTACACTCAGAACTAGTCTACAATTGATGCTGCACTGCCTTGGAATCTCCATCTCAACTAGGTAACTTGAATTCTCTGCATACACTAGCTATTTTGGGTTGATTGATCAGTTAACTGGATGATCACTGAGATTAACTGAAGTCTCACTCAACTTGAGCCTCCACTAGTTCTTCCAATAGTTGGAACTAGTTTAACTCAAAAAAACCTTAGATAAGTGACCTTGATTGCTACAAATTAGCAATCACTCTTGCTAAACTGAACTCTAACTCCTCCAACTCGAATTTACTGAGTAAACTGGGTGACACAAGCTATGTCACTCAAGTTAAGATCATCGAAGTTGTCTGTCGATGTGGAAATTTGAATTTTCTCAATTTAATCAAGGCAAAATCAAATTGAGAATTTCTTGCTGCATTTTTCAATACTCCCTCTCAGCAAGAAAGGGATTATCAACCACACCTATCCTGCACTTGTGGAACTTGAACTTCCATCTTGACAAGACCTTTGTCAAAATGTCTACATCTTGTTTGCTCTGTCGGAATGTATCACAACAACATGATCCACCTCTGCACACAATCCCGTAGATGGATATACCAGATATCTATATGCTTGGATCGATCATCAAGAACAAGATTTTCAGAGAGCTTGATGCAACTCTAATTATCACAATAGATCACAGTGGGATCCATCATCTGACCAAACAATCCAACAAGTGTCTTTTCATCCAAATAGCCTCACAAGCTGCTTGACTGGTAGCCATGTATTATGCTTCTGTTGAGCTAAGTGCCACAGATCTTTGCCCTTTGCTGTACCAAGAAACTGTTGCGGACCCAACACTGAAAATTCCACCTGATGTACTCTTTCGGTCTAATGGACTCCTCGCTCAATCTACATCTGTGAAGCCATGTAGCTTCACTCCCTTTGTCCGTCTGTACCATAGTCCAAACTGGGTAGCGCCTCTGAGGTACTATAGAACATGCTTAGCTGACATCCAAAATAATTTGTTCGGTCAAAGAGCTTGGTTCAATTGATTGACTGCATAGCACATATCTGGCCGTGTGTTCACAAGATACATGAATGAACCCACCAATTGTCGGTAAACAATAGCATCTGTTTTCTCACCTGAAGTGGCATCCTCTTTCCTCCAGTTGGTCATTAAAGGAGTCTCCATGGGTTTGCATCCGTCCATGCAAAACTTTTGAAGCATCTCATTGGCATACTTGCCCTGAGAGACAAACAATTCCTCATCTCCTTGCGACACTTCCAAACCGAGGAAGTAGTGCATGAGACCCATGTCCTTCATTTCAAACTCTCTTGCAAGGTCCTCCTTACAAAATTTGATCCACTGTTCATCACCAGTTAAAATCAAATCATCAACATATAGGACAATAATCAACAATTTACCTTCTACCAAGCTATGATAAAGGTTTGCACCTGCTTCACTTTTGGTGAAGCCCAAACTGGTGAGATAACTATTGATCCTAGTATACCGAGCACGGGGTGGTTGCTTGAGACTATATAATGCTTGCTTGACTCTACACACACGAGACTCTCGATCAAAAGTCTCCAAGCCTTCTGGTTGCTCGATGTGCACCTCCTCCTCAATAACTCCTTTGAGGAATGCTGTTTTCAAATCCTTTTCGTGGATCTTCCACCCCATCTGTGCATCAAGAGCAAGAACTGATTTGATGGATGAGTACCTTGCTACAGGAGAAATGTTCTCATAGTCAATCCCTTCAACCTGAGAGTACCCCTTGGCCATAAATTTGGCCTTGTACTTTTCTATGCTTTCGTCTGCTGCCTGCTTTACCTTGAAGATCCATCGCGAACCTACAACTGATTTATTTCGGTCTTGGGACCACTTCCCAAACACTGTTTCTTACAATGGATTTTTTCTCCTCCACCGTTGCATCATCCCATACAGGTTGCTCTACCACTTCCTCGAAAGAGGATGGCTTAGTCTCTATAAGCTCTGTAATTAGATCCATGTAGGCAGTGTACTGATCTCGTGACCTTCTCTACTTGCGCTGATTTGAAGGAGCACCCACATTCTCCCTCACAATCTGCACAAGTCTCTCAGCTTCCCTGGTCCTTTTGCTGCCTTCTTTGGATGGTCCTGCTTGAGTGGTTGTCTACACTCTTTGTGTGTCAATTTGTGGCTGGTCCACAACTTCTCGAGGTTCCTCCTTTGGAACTAAAAGTTCCGATCCCACCTCAAGAGAGCACTGCATCGCCTTCGCTTCATCGAAATTTACATCCCTTCGCACCACTGTGATTCTGAGGGATGGCAAGTACACATGGTAGTTGTGGGGAGTTTTTGTGTAACCCACAAATATGTAGAACTATGTTGTCGACTCTAACTTCTTCCTGGCATCTTTGGAGACATGGCAGTAGACAGAGGCGCCAAAGATCCTGAAGTGTGACACATCTGACTTCCTCCTCGAGAAAGCCTCCTCCAGTGTAATCATGCCCAAAATCTGATGAGGACTTTGGTTCTGCAAATAGATTGCTGTGTTGCATGCAAATCCGTTGGCACTTCTTTTCCTTTCGAGCTAATGCAAAGTTTTCTTCATTATCACCCTTAGATGAATTCCCATCTCTGGTATTCTGCCTTATTTCCTCTTGTACCAAATCGGACCGTAAATGCTCTCAATTCGGTAGTTTCTTCCTCACATTCACTGAATCTTAATAATTGTGCCAACTCTTGGGAAGGCCCAAAAGGGCTAGGCTTACCAAGTCTTCTTCAGGGACATTAACACTGCATTGACCAAGTTCATCATGACACTGTGTGAACCTGCTTAGATATTGCGGAATTGTGTCATTCTTTTGCATCTTGATACGTTGAAGTTTATCCTTGAGTGCTAACTTCCTGTGGTCACTATTATTCTCTAACAATTTTGTCAGTGCTTTCCACATCGCCAATGAAGTTTCCTTTTTGTGGAGATTCGAGAAAATATGATCTCCTACTCCCTCCAATATGATTCTCCTCGCTTTGGCTACATCTTTCTTCCACTGAGCAAGGTTCTGGGCATTAAATGCTTGTGGTTTTAAAACATCTGACTTGATGTATTCTAGCAATCCATTATCATCCAATATTGCCTCCATGCGATTCATCCATGCAACAAAATTAGAGGTGCCTTCTAGGGCATATTCTAGCCTTAGTCCATTGAAAGACATCTTCTCAGTCTTGAAGAAAACCTGCAACATTGACCTCAAAGTTCGAACGTCTGAGAAACAACTTCGAATTTTTGCTCTACTGCGAATCCAACTTTGATACCTAGTAGAAATTATGTTGTAGATTTGTGATTGCTCATGAAGTCTTAATAAAAATCACGACACAAACCTACTCTACTATTTTGCGGACATTTCACAATTTAGAACAAAAAATTTAGACATGCATGAAGAAATCACACACATGCAACAAGTATTTTTATCTGGGGAAAGCAATTTGCTAAAAATCCCAATGCCTCTTGCATTAATCAGATGAATTAGAGATGTAATACAATTTCTTTGCTCAACTGAGCTCACCCAACAAGTGCACAACCTATCTCTCTACTCACTGAAGGCCTCTGACCCAGACTTAGTCAAATTCTTGCTTGGCTTGAGCTCCTATTTCCTTGCGTTGTTCCTTGAGGAATTAGCCCTTATTTTTTATGAATTTTCCTCCAATTGATTGCGCAATTCCTTTATGCTGATCATCTGATTGCATGCAACACTTGTACACTCAGAACTAGTCTACAACTAATGTTATACTGCCTTGGAATCCCCATCTGAACTGGGTAACTCGAATTCTCTGCATGCACTAGCTATTTTGGGCCGATTGATCAGTTAATTGGATGATCACTAAGTTTGACTGAAGTGTCACTACACAACTTGACCCTCCACTAATTCTTCCAACAATTGTAACTAGTTTAACTAAAAACAACCTTTAGATAAATGACCTTGATTGCTACAAATTAGCAATCATACATGCTAAATTGAACTCTAGCTCCTCTAACTCGAATTTACTGAGTAATTTGGTGACACAAGCCATGTCACTCAAGTTAATATCATCCAAGTTGCTTGCTGATGTGGAAATTCGAATTTTCTCAATTTACTCAAGGTAAAATCAAATTGAGAATTTCTTGCTTCGTTTTTTTCAACACAAACATATTTTGAGATACTTGCATGGGACGATTACCCTTGGTCTGAGATATTCTGCTGGAGATATTCGACTTCATGGATATACCGATGCTAACTGAGCAAGAAACGTTGCTGATAGGAAGAGCACTTCAGGATGATGTTTGTGCCTTGGATCCGCCATGATATCTTGGATGAGCGGGAAATAGAAGTCCGTAGCTTTGAGTATCGCCAATGCAAAATATATTGCCGCTAGCCTGGCTAGCTGCGAAGTAGTCTGGTTTAGGAAGCTCCTTGGAGAGTTGTTTGAGCAAGTTCTGGACACTACTGTGATATATTAAGACAACAAGGGTGGGATTCGATTGGCAGAGAATCCTGTATTTCATGACAAGACCAAGAATGTAGAGATCAAATATCATAACATTCGAGACATGGTGCAAAGAGGAGCCGTTTGATTCCATCACATATCCACAGATGAGCAGATTGTAGATATTTTCACGAAGGCTTTGCCGAAAGGGAAGTTCTTGGTCCTCAGAGAGCAACTTGGATTGACAAATGGGACCCCTCTTGATAAGGGGCTTCGCTAATCGAGAACACTAAGCATAATTCTTCCCCCTTAGTTGAGCTCCCAAGGTGGGAATGGAGCATTAAGGGCTCCTGGGGCTGAGGGATCTCTGGACAATAGGGTATCTCCCCTATTTGTCACCCATAGGGTGTGTGTGATCCTTGTCTGTTTTGATAAATCGAGTATCTCCCCTATTTGTCACCCATAGCGTGTGTGTGATCCTTGTCTGTTTTGACAAATCGAGTATCTCCCCTATTTGTCACCCATAGGGTGTGTGTGATACTTGTCTGTTTTGACAAATTGAGTATCTCCCTCTATGTTGGTATAGCAGAGTATACCCCAGTTGGCATCATACCCACAAGTCGAGCTTGTTGGGATTGTCACTCCCCGTCTGGCCAATGAGTTGAGGAGGCTTGGGGGTGTATGATCCTTACCTTTGGTAAGTTGGGTATCTCACCCAAAGCTCAGATTATGATGTAGGTGTTATACCACATCACTCTTGAGGGTCATTGCTGGAAAGATCAATAGGCAATATTATGGGTTTGATCCTTACCTCTTATATAGCAAGTGGTTTCTCGCCCATTGCTAACATAATGGGATGGTTGTGATCCCTTCTTGGTAAGTTGTATCTTGCCTACTGCTCGATATAGGGTGGAAGCAGTATGCTCCCTTATGAGATGACTTTGGGTGAGAGTGTCCCATAGGAACTTCCTCATTGTCCCTAGAGGGTGGTAGTTGTAGCTCCCCTATGATTTCTTCTTTAGATTCAAGAATGTTTCAACAGATAGAGTTGAGCATAGATGGGACATGGTTTGATGACAGGATATTTGCGCTGACCACATGATACAGTTAGAATTTCTCCCTCTCTGGGAGGGAGTGTTAATTTGGCAGCTCAGTGACAAATTCCAATCATTGGACTAGATTCCTTTTTCGAGAGGACCAAATTTGACCTTTGAAGCACTAGATTTGGATAAGGGAAAGTGTATTTTTGAATTGAAGCCTACAATATGACATTTGATCAAGTCGGCCTAGAGGCTAATTAGCGCTTCTCCAACACCTATAAATAAAGGTCACCTCAAGCTCATTTTGGACATTCATCACACAAGCATCTCTTCTCTATTGGGTTTGATACTTCTGAAAATTGCGGGTCATCTATTCACATGTGTGAGTGAGAGGAAGGCAAAATTACAGTGGGCTGAAATCTACATGGACCAACACATTGAATTGGGTTGAATTTTGGATTTTGGGCATGTTTTGACTCATTTTGACTTGGGCTCTTGAACTGTTTTGGAGGACCGAATTTTGGGCACACAAATCAAAATTTTCTGGGTACATTGACTATGGTTGGCTTCATATTTGCAACTAGGATTTCAGCTGCCATTGACTTTGACCAAGTGTAAGGAGAATTTTGGGACCGTTTTTGAGGCACTTTGACCAGCTGACCAAGCTGCATTTTTTGACTTTTGACCGAGTTCATTTGAAGGATTGTTGACCATCGACCATTTGCTGCTACTGCTACTGCCATTTACTTTGACCATCGTTGACTCTGAAAAGATTTGACTATTGGTTCATATTTTTGGATATTGGTTGGTTAAATTATTGACAAGTCAAAACTTCGACTTTGATTATTGTTTATGGATTTGGCTCATTGTATTCTCTGCTAAACATTTGAAGACAATCTAATTGAAGAGGAATTTCAGAGGGTTTTTCCCCTTGTGGGGCTTTTCCCTCATCTTTGACCAAATCTGTGTCTCTTGTTCATGTGTTGATTGTCTCCTATTATCATTGCATTTATAGTTCTACCTTCATTTACTGAATTTAATTGGAAAGATTAATTGTTACTTAATTGCTTATTGAAGAAGTAAGTTAGGCTAACGTAATTGAAATAGCATAGAGCAGTGGAAAAATTTATACAAGGAACATATCATCAACATACAACACCGAGATGAAAGGATTGCCATCAACAACCATGAAGTAAAGGTCAGGATTTGCATTACTCTTGGTGATGCCCAAACTCTTCAAGTATCTGTTAATCTTGGAATAACATGCTCTGGGTGCCTATTGGACTCCATATAATGCCTTCTTCAATCTGTAGACATGGGACTCCTTTCCATCTACCTGAAATCCTTGACGATGCTCTATGTACACTTCCTCCTCAATCACACCATTGAGGAACATGGTCTTTACATCCATCTGATGTATCTTGCAACCCATAAGAGAAGCAAGAGAAACAATAGTCCTGATAGAAGTGTACGTGGCAACTAGAGCAAACGTCTCTTTCTAGGAGAACTCGCTCGCCACAAACCTCGCTTGCTACTTGTTGATGCTGCCATCTCCTACATTCTTGATCTTATAGATCCACTTGGAAGTCACCACTGAGTTCCCCTCTATCCTCAAAATTATCTCCCTCACATCATTCTTCATGATGGATTGATACCCTCCATCATGGCATCCTTCCAAACTTGTTGGCTTGTTTCCTCCTCATAATTGGAAGGCTTGGAATCAATGATGTGGCTCATCGATGTTATATAAGCCGAGTACCTCTGTGGTCGTTTGCTCTCGCTGAAAATATCTCTGGGAGCTGCATGCTCTTCCACATCCTACAAGGTGTCACGAAGCCATGTTCGCCTCTTCCTAGTCACAACAACATCTCTAGGTAGGTCCATTGGCTCTATTGTCTCTACTCTGATACTGCCATGTGTTTATGCATGGGCTAGCTATTGGATGTCCTAACAATCTGTATAATCCCCCCTCTCGAACACCAATCACTCTTGCTTAATCTATGCTCGAGCCCATAGGCCATAGAATAAATTGACCATCAACAAATGCAACTCTGTAACTTCTATCCTCCAACATTGATATACAAAGTAGGTTCTTCTTTAATCTTGGCACAAACAAAACATCTCTCATGTGTAAAGAATCTCCAGACAACATTTGAAACAATGCTGGCCCAACTCCTTTCATTGCATACTTGGTTTTATACCCAAGTTCCATCTACAATGCAGAATCCCTCTTTGTTAAACCTGTGAGAGAATCTCGATAAGGGTTGCGGGGGAGTGCTTCCCCCCCCAACCCCAACTTGAACCAACTCACAATTCACGCTCCGCGCGAGAGTGTGCTCTCAAAATCACTCCCCTCGGGAGCGCGCTCTCAGTTTTTTTTAGGGAGGGAGTGTTTTTTTTTAGGGAGGGTGTCCATTGTATCTAATGGATGGACAAATGTAAAAGGCAAGCCATTGATAAGTGTTCTTGCTGTGTCTGTTAGTGGTGCAATCTTCCTTTCATCATATGATTACTTAGATAAGTTCAAGATCAACATCAACATTGCAGAACTGCTAGAAGACCAAACTGCTAGGAGATTGGCACACACAAAGACTTGGTCCTAAATGAAATTACTTGCTTTCCATTTGCTTAAATCATCCATTTGCCAACCTAACTATATTGTCAATATAATTTGTGTGTATAAACTATTTTTAACATATTATGATACAATTAGAGAATGGACATTTCCACAGTAAAAAACATAAGAATGTTGAGAGCTTTTGGAAAACTGTGTGCATTGCTCGTAGAGCCCGAACGTTTCGTAGCAATGCACATAGTTTTCCAGAAGCTCTCAACATTCTTATATTATGATACAATTCCATTTGGTAATGGCCATTATTTTATTATAAACCCAAGAAAAGTATATCCATTAACAATCTTGAGACAAAATTTCCTACCATAAAGTGGAATGGATTTTGTTCAAACTAGTGGAAAAGCATACATCATATTCATTTTATGCAAGGATCAACTGTCAAGATATGAGTAAAGGCTAATTTTCATTGAGGAATAAAAACAAAAGCTTAGCTTTAAGACTCATTGTGCTGTAGTTATTATAAGTAGAATATATGACCCTTCGAAACTCAGTATTTAATTCAACAACAATTTCTCTGCATTGTAAAAAGGGCCTAAATATTATGAAATCATTCTTTGTACTATTGTTAATGCCATACACCTACTCCTTTCTCACATTGTTACCAAGTTGACAATCCTTTGCAATCAAGATATGCCATCTTATTGGAGACAGTGATGGATGACTGAAATATTTGTTGCTGTTTCATCAATGCCTCTACCCTTTTAGGCCATGGCATATTGCTTGCATGAGATGGGGGTTTGTGTATTTTCCCATCTACTGTTTCTTGGAGATTTTACGACCTTAATGGCAAAGTGGGTAACAAGTTGATGAAAATGCAATTGCTTGAACTTTGGATAATTAATGATATGCCTTCTAGGTTGAATTTCCCATTTCCTTAAAAGAAATTAATTTATTCCTTAGCAACACATTCTACATGTTCTCCACCTGTTGGAGATGCCGAATACCTAAGCAGTAAGCTAAAGTGCAAAGCCCATTCTCCCCTTGGGGACTGACTTACGGTTCTAAGTTTTTAACTCTATTATATTTTATTAGGCAAGATCCCATTTTTTTTCTTAAGCGGCCATCACATAAAAAAGCATGTGACTTCCTGCACAGTGATATCAAAATCAAAGCCCCAGTTTAAGCTGCCTAATGTGACCCCAAAATTACAGTATCTTACCGTATCTTTTAGGATGATATTCTGTTAAAAGTGTTCCAAAAACTAAATGTATATGTGATTTTCTCAATATGTGTTTAGTGTTTATTAATACGCCATCGTTTTAAAGATTTTTAAATCTTTACAACCATCTAGATTTCTATGGTTGACAAATTGCACATTATTTCATCCAAGACACACCACAGGTTAGAGCTTTTTCATTTTCTTTTGGGTGTCATCTTGGGAATTCGTGTGAATATTTTATTGGATCATTATCTTTGAGTGAGTGTTTGACATAAAGTATCTTCTCTTCATTCTTACATCTTTACAAATACCCTTTAACGTTTCTAGAGAAATTATTCTTCATTCTTACATCTTTACAAATACCCTTTAACATTTCTAGAGAAATTATTCACATTTTTTAATTATATTTTCTAAGGGAAGACAATGTCAACAAGCATTAGAAGACCACCATTACCATGTTCTGCTCAAAAATTAGACATTTCTCGTGGCAAGAGGCCAAACAATAGATAAAATAGATTTGCTAGTCTTTTCTAGTTTCTAGTAGTTTTTAACTTTTTATAACTGTTGAAACTTAACTCTTTCATATTTATTATGATATTTTTTGTAAACAATATATGGCAATTTAAGTTGAAGTTTGAAACTTTGAAGTTGGCAGTTATAAGTTTATAACTCATTATGAATTATGAATATGATGCTTCATGAAATTTGAAAGTTGTTTCATTTCATTTCATTTTATAACATTTCATTTCATGTTAAATATTCTTTGTTGTAATGGTTACACTTAGCTTACAAGTACAACTATGGTGATCAATGAATCAATGATGATAAATGTTATATATTGAATTTTGAAAGCTTGAAACTTTAAGATTGATGAATCATGAGACTCAAGAGTCAATATGTTGTATGTTTCTAACTTTAGGATGTGGTTGATGAAGATTATAACTTCTAGATGATTGATGTTATATGGTTCAATTTATGTTTTTATGTGTTTTATGTCTAATTCATCATTCTACATGCTTTTGTTGACATATATGCATCAAAATATAAAAAAAATATAAATATATATATATTATAAAAAAACGCTCCCCGAAACGCTCTCGGACCTGGAGCTTCTGAAAATGGCGCTCCCGCTCCCCGTTTTCGCTCCTGCTACCAAGTAACCTTGATTCTCGATAACTAGTCATGTGCCTAGAAGCACCATTGTCCACCAACCAAACATCACTGCCATCTGTAATAATGCTTGTAAGAGCGGAGACAAAGAAATATTCCTTTGACTTCTTTTGTGGTTGATGCTCATCATCATCATCAACATCGACTTCTGATGCATGCTGCTTTCTCTTCCTTTTCTTTTGAGGACACTAGGAGGCATAGTAACCAATGTCACGACAATTGAAGCACCTATTCTTTAACATATCCTTCTTCTTCTGATTTGGAACTTGAGCTGGTCTTCTACATGTATTCTTCTTATCAAACTTTCCAAGATTTCTTCTTCCCTTCCCTTTCTTTGCATGAGCTGCAAGTGCTTGAGTTTCTACATCCCGAGTTCTCTGCAAGTTGTTCTTGGACAACAATCTGGCCTCCTCTTGGACATAAACAGTCCATAGCTTATCAAACTTGGGAAGATTTTTTCGTGGAAAAATTCCATGAAAAGATGGCTCCCATGAGGAATGAAATCCATTGAGAGCCACTTTAGCAAGCTTTGTATCATCATTTGTATCTCTAATGGCTCAAAGTTCATCTCTCAACTAAGAGACTCTCATAAGATAAGAGAGAACAAAGTCTGATCTAGACATCATGACACTATAGAATGGATGTCTCAAGGTTAGTTTCTTGCTAGTGTTGCTACTCTCGTACAATCCCGCCAAAGCATCATATACTTCTTTGGTAGTCTTCAACTCAACAACATGTGGAATCAAGTGGTCCTTTATGAAATATATCGAGATTCTCTTAGCCTTGGCTTCATTCTTATTATACTTGGGTTTCTCCTTAGATCCCTTTGGCCCTTGAATGACTTCCTTCACATGATCTTGAAGCTCATTTTCTTCCAAGACAAGGAGTATCTTGGTCTTCTAAGATCTGAAATTTGTGGCACCATCCAACTTGTCTTCTACTCGAGACTTGGCACCATTTTGACAAGAGGTCAAAAGTCCAATCAGTTGTTGAATACTGTCTCTTAGGCTGACTTTAAAGGCTGATCTTTCAACAAAGCTCTGATACCATGTTGAAATTCTAAAGAAGTCACGCTGTTGTATAGTGTCTCTTACGCTGGCTGTAATGGCTGATCTTTCAACAAAGCTCTAATACCGTGTCGAAATTCTAAAATAAGTGCATTAGAATACAATTTTTTGCCAGATAATTACTTCCTAATGATTTCACATAACATTTTATGCCACTGCTATCATTGAATAATTACATTAAGAAAATATCAACAGTAAATACAACAGAAATAGTAAGGATCATAGAAAGTCAACCATGCACAATAGAGACAATAATTTTACCCTAGGAAACCTAACCTTGGGAGAAAACGCAACAACTTTTCTTGGGAGAAATTATTCTTCAACAAGGTTTACAAATCAACAATTTGTCTAGAAATCTGTGCCAATAATCCAAGTCAAATACCAGTCAAACCTGTTTTGAAATTCATCTGCTGGTCGAAGTTGGTTAACCTAGCCAAAATTTCAGAAATTCAATGCTGGTCGACTCGCCCTGGCCAAATTGGCTTATGGTCAAACTTTAGCCCTGTGGTCAACCCTGCAGTCTGCGGTCAAATCCATGCAACAACAGTGCGCATGTGCGACCCTCCTGTGGTCAACTACAACTCGACCAAGTTTGGTCAACTTGAATAAAAAATAAGCTCAGTCAACTTTGGTCAACTCGTTCAAACAGAGATCAAACTCACTGGTCAAAATTGTCCAAAAATTTGGTGAAAGCTTCTTCACATGTGCGGCCAAGAGAGAGATAAAAATGAGGAAGATGTTCTCCAATACCAATTTCTCCTTTGCTCAAACTTGCTCTTTGTTGGTGGTCGAATGAGATGTCACATCATCTATTTATACATGACAAAGAGGGTGTGGCAACCCAAGGGACACAAACCTTCACTAGCTGGCTGATTTGACTTCTTTGTGGGCCGACTTGTCTTCTTCCTGGGCCAACTTGTAGACATGCTGGAATACCTCCCGATGCTACACAAAAATCAACAGTTTGATGTGAGGGAGGATGACCCAGTTAATGACAATGGCACATTAGTATGTGGGAGCACTAGTTAATTGGGATGGTGGCCTCATGAATGTGAGGGAGGATAGTCACATGAATGAGGATAACCCCGATAAATAAGGACCTTTTGATCATTGTGTGGGGAGCATTGCCTCATTAACGAGGAATTTGACTGTTTCATTGACTCAATGGAGGATGTCCTATTTAATGCGAAATATGGAATTTCAAGTGGTTAAGGAAACCTCTATAAGGTGGGGGCCCATATAAAGATGCAAAGTGCCTGTTTAGTGATGAAGATGTAAAGTACAATGTGGATTGCATGCAAATTCAAGTGCATTGTGCAGAATCAAGATGACTTGCAGCAAGAAAAAAAATATTTTGATCAATCAAGTTCTCATTTCAATGTCTAGGTGGATCATGAAGAAGATGTGATACTAAAGTTTAGGCAATACCTATGGTGTCAAATTTTAGGACATTTGGGGTATGATAAATATTTATTGAGAACGTTATCAAGATTAGTATCTGCTTGAACAATTCAACAACAAAAGTTGTTCCACTCCAATTGGGTGAAGCATACCGGTAAGCCTTCTGAGTTCTTAAGCATTATGAGTGTACAATTCTACAATGGAAATGGAACAGATTTGGGAGGAGGTGAACAAATAAGATCATGTAGATAATGACAAGACACTCAGTTTTGATCATAGTTTTAAAACTCCGACTCAGATTCGAAACAGACCGAGGGCCAACTTCGACTCCGACTCGGTATCTACTCGGCCTAATTGATTTCAATGACTTGGTCGTTGTAAAAAATACATTAAATATTTATTTTTTTATGAAAAAACAAATTTTTAAAGATTTTCATTGGTGTTTCCAAAGTCAAAGCATTAGAATATAGAGAGAAGACAACATATGATCAAAGTATGCTCATGATCAAAATGGCACCCAGTGCATTGTCCAATACATGTAATATGTAGAGATCAAAACAAAAGCACATAACCAAGGAGGCTCTAAATGCCCTCTACAACAAAATATCACTAGTCACTACTGCTAAACAAGGCAAGATCATCTGGCTTAAACTCTGAATCAGAGTCAGACAGTGAAACCCATGGCTCCTCCTCACTACTGCTCCAAAAACCAACTCCAACTCTTCACAAACTCCTCACGAATGCTCACACATATGAAATGAGATAGCTGTGAGTAAATGTGAGGGGGTTGGGTCACTTTTTTAAGCTTGGGAGAGGGGTAGAGGCATTAAGAAAAAAAAACAATTTTTTTTGAGTTTGAAGTCCGAGTTGCCGCCTTTTCTCCCTGCGGACTAGCTCGGCTTGTTTAAGACGGGCTTGGCCAAACTGACCAATTCAGTGTCCGACTCGGTCGGTTCGATAAGGGACTGGCCACCAGACCGGTTTTTGTACCAAACCGACCCGGGCAGGGGTCCGGCTCAGTCGGCTCAGCCGATTCCGAGTTGGTTCCACTGGTTTTTAATTTTTTGTGATGAAATTGTGGACAAGTGTAACTCAGTGGTATCAATTATAATGCGGATAATAGAAGTAGAGACATCATCCTAGAGGAATGACATTCTACTTGCTTTGTGAGCAACCACCCAAGAATGGTAAAGTGACCAGATATTTGGTCTCAGATTAGTTACTTTGGCACATTTTGTTGTATTATATTTTATCATTTTAATGACATTATAAATGTGATAAGTGGAATAACTCTTATATTTGTTGGTAGTGTATTATTTCATTTCTTTATGAGTATGTGATGAGTCAGGTTGCAAGGTCATTATTGTTAAGATTTTTGTGGGGAATCCTCATTAAGGAAGCTTTAATTGATTGGGTGAAATGTTGTGTCCCCAAATTTCATGAACGTGAACCTGTGTGGGTATAATTGGAACCCCCGTTTCAATTTATCATTAGTAGCCGAGGCATTGTACATATTGTGTCATGCTGCCATTTCTGTTGATCATGCGTATATAATATAACTAGGCTACAAATTGTATAAGATCTCACTGTTTTTCTTCAGGTTCTCTTGAATGTTTTTGTGATTGTTCTCTATTTTATTTCTATAAGAGATGGCTTTTTTCTTTCTACTATATTTCATTGCTATTACTTTCTGCTTTAAAATCCCATTAGCCTATCTTGTGGTCATTGATAAAATTATCTTGTCTTATCGACCTATATTCTCAGGTAAAATTCATGATTAAGAGGTGGTTGTCTGATTTACTTGATTAACTCACCCTTCCGCTTTTATTGATTTCTTTTCTTACTGTGGAGGAAGATTGTTGAGATGATTACATAGTAATATTTGCGACGGTTACTGGCAATACAGGAAAACACAAGGATGCCTTGATGGCTATAAAATTAGAATAGTGATAATGCTTTTTTCTGGTGCAAATTGAGTCTTAAATGTTAATTTTCCAGTTTTCTATGCTTAGCACAAACACTCACAACAATTCTTTTTCAACTAGCAATCGCTTTATCCAATAAATTCAATCTTCCATTGACAGTAAGTAACTGTAGATAGAACAATAATCCAAATGCAGAATAGAAGACAACCAAGAATAAGAACAAGAGAGACACAAGATTTGGTCAAAGACTAAGAAAATCCCCACAAGGGTGAAAAAGCTTTCCAAATTCTTCTTCTATTAGATTGTCATCAAATGTTCAACAGAGAGATACAATGTCCCAAGTACATCAACAATGGGTCTAAGGATCAAAACCTTGACCAATCAAATCCACTATCCAATATCCAATCAAAAGAGAGCAATATTGTCAAATCTGGTCCAAGTCAAATTCTGCGATCTCTGGTCAAAGTCAGCAGCAGTCAACAGCAGTCAAAGATGCCCTGACCAGTCAACAGTGCATGGTCAAAGTGCCTCCAAAACAGCTTGGTGAACAGTCGAAAGATGAAGTTTTCTTTGCTGGTCAAAGTTCAGTCAAAACAGTCAACAAAAACAGTCAAAGGAGAGATAAAACCTGCGGTCAAACTTCAGCAAGTCTGTGGTCAACAGTTTTCAAATAGCCCAGAAAAGTTAGGTGTTCTCTTTCCTGCATTCGGCCTCCAAGAACAGATCCAAATCAAGTCAAAAACTCCTTAAGTCAGCACTGGTCAAAGATGCCAAAACAGAAAGAGTCAATGCAACACATAAATGTCTCTCTCCTCTTTGCACATGTGAGCTCGGACCGGTGCAATTTCAGATCAAGTCGAACCAAATGACGAAGAATGTGATGTGTGATGATTCTCCAAAGATATGTGACATAAGGTCTATTAATATGAGTCTTTGGAGGTCGAATTAGCTTGCCCAGGCTGACTTGTACTTTTGTTAAAATTGGACAACTAGATCCAAACTCCATGTTGTGATGCTTAGATGAAAACACCAGTATTTTTATTGGGTTCCTCTTTCGGAGAGGTGCAAGATTGATCTAAAGATCATCTTGATCTGATGAGCAGAACATTTATTGTGAATACTTTCAAAATATGTGCAACTTGGCCTTAAGGTTTTACACCCCCAGCGAATGTGTCACACACCCTCAGTGATTGATATAAATAGAGTCAACGTTGGAGGACATTTCACTCATCTCATCCTCACACATCATCTCTCCTCTTCTAATTGGTTCGAGCTCCTTGGATGCAGTTTTTGGTTCACACGTGGGAAAGAAGGATGAAGAGAATTCTGCTGTTGTTGCTGCTGTTTTGCGTTGACTTTTCTGGGCAGCATTGACTTTTCTAGGGTTGACTTTGAGTTGACCGTGTGGCTGTTTTGAGGGTTGTTGTGACACATGCTGGGTTGGCTGACCAAGGAGACTTTGCTGGTTGAAGCATTCTGTTGACCGCCGTAACGCACCAACACATTTATCTGTTTTTGGTTTGTCTTTTGTTGATCTACTGGTATGTTCTATCATCACTTTACTTGATTGTTCATGTGATTGCTGTAGTGAAAGTAAAGTTGCATCAAGCATTGAACATCTACATAAATTTACATGGGATCAGAGCTGAGGTGAAGACAAAGTCCTAATTTGTAGCAATCACCGAAGAAGAGGATGGGTTTCTCAAACTACAATGGCTTCAAGGCTGATGACAAATTGACTGGGAATGATGACTTCCATGCTTGGAAGATGACATTGGATCTTATGTTGGAAGACTAAGATGTCATGGACTATGTGCTGGGTAAAATCCAAGAGCCTCCATCCACTGCAACTATTGCCGCCAAAACTAAGTACAAGAAAGGGGAGATCAAAGCAAAGCTAATGATCAGGGACTCAATTCACAAGAGTCTGGTTGCCTACATCTTTGAGCTAGGCTCATCCAAAGAGATGTATGATAAGTTGGTCAACATGTTCAATGCCAACAATGCAAATCAAGTCCTATTCTACAAGAATCAATTGAAGAATCTAAGGAAAGGCAGGGATGAGTCTGTTCAATCATATTTTCTGAAGCTAACCGAGATCAGGAAGAATCTGCTAGCTATTGGGGAGACAATAGCTGATCGAGAGATGGTACTCACTTCACTTGAAGGGCTCCCATCCGAATGGCATGTGTTAACACTACCATTCTAAATAATAATGTGATACTTGACTTTGATGAAGTTGAGATGCGTTCAAGAAGAATCAAGAATGAAGGAGTATGAAAATGAAGGAAATGCTGCCTATGCTGCTCATTCTAGAAAGAAGAACTTTGGTGGTCCAAAGAACAAAGGAAAACCAGTGGCCCAAGGAAAGAAGGGCAAGTGTTTCACTTGTCATAGGCCTGGTCACTATGCTAGAGAATGTCCTTTCAAGAAGGATTCTCTCGATGGTGATGACAAAAACAACAACCAGAGGTATGAGGAATCAAATGTTGTTGATAAAAGAAATGAATACATTTTTGTATCTGCCCTCTCCGTCGCATCTCCACCCGACACTATGGATGTCTGGTTGATAGATAGTGGTGCCTCAAGGCACATGACTAGGTTCAAAGAAGCACTCTCTAATATAGTTGAGAAGGATACTAATCTGGAAATTATCCTTGGAGATAATGCCAGATATCCCGTGAAAGGGACTGGGACTGTGACCCTCCACTTGTCTCAAGGTCAAGTCCTCCGCTTGCAGGATGTACTCTATGTACCAAATTTGAAGAAGAACTTTGTGTCTATATCGGCCATGGAAGGCAAAGGTTTCAATGTGGCATTCATGGATGGAAAGGTGCGCATGTGGAAGAAGAGCTTCAAGGAAGCTATCACGTTTGGGTCTAGAATTGATACACTCTACCAGGTTGGAGGAAGTCCACTAGGAGCAATGACATGAGATGCTATCCGACAGACCGATAATGGTACTGAATATGAGAGGAACAAGTTCAAAAACTGTTGCATAGAAGCTGGCATTAAGAGGGAGACAACAACTATATATATACTCCTGAGCAAAATGGTGTTGCTGAACGAAAGAACATGACCATTGTGGAAGCTGCCCGTGCAATGCTATGTGACCAGGGTCTACCGAAGTTTTTGTGGGGAGAAGCTGCGAGCATTGCTGTGTACATACAAAACCAATGCCCACATTCCGCTTTGGACTCCAAAACTCCCGAAAAGGTTTTCACTGGTAAGAAACCTGACATCTCACATTTTAGAGTTTTTGGATGTCCTGTTTATTTTCATGTGCCTGGTCAAAGGGAAGTGGAGATATGCCACGATGTCACTTTTGACGAAGATGCTTCCCTGAAGAAAGTAATCAATCTTCTGAGATCCCAGGAAGATCATGAAGCAAGGCCTGGAAATCAAGAAGAACCGAAGGATGAGACGATGCCTGATGTTGAAGGACTGATGGACCCGATTGATCCACCTCCTTCACTGGGAAAGAGACCATCATGGCTCAGGGACACTCTTGAGGATGCTGAGGGACATACGGCCCCAAACGGGGACATTCCGTGAAAGCAAGAAGCTGAGTAGATACCAAGGGTATCTAGCAGCCATGAGTACTATTGTACAATCCGAGCCTGGATCTTTTGAGGAAGTCGTAAAGCATAAAGTCTGGAAGGATGCTATGCACGAAGAGTATGAGTCCATAATGAAGAATGATGTCTGGGATGTAGTTCCAAGACCGAAGGATAAAGCAGTTGTCACCTCGAAATGGCTCTACAACATCAAGCATGGATCTGATGGAAGTGCTGAAAAGTTCAAGGCAAGATTCGTTGCCCGTGGCTTCTCTCAAAAGGAAGGCATCGACTATGATGACATATTCACACCTGTGGCACGATATACCACCATTCGATCTATCATAGCCCTTGCTGCTATGCAAGGATGGAGTCTTCATCAGATGGATGTGAAGATTGCTTTTCTGCATGGTGCGATAAAGGAAGAGGTGTATGTAGAGCAACCTCTGGGGTTCGAAGTCCAGGATCGGGACACCCATGTTTATAGGTTGAAGAAAACCCTCTATGGGCTGAAGCAAGCACCCAGAGCTTGGTACGAGAGGATAGATAGCTACCTGATGAAGCTGGGCTTCACTCGTAGTAATGCTGATCCGAACCTTTACTTCAAGGTTGACAGGGAGAAGCCTCTCATTCTGGTGTTGTATGTGGATGACATCTTCCTGACAGGTGCTGACCCTCTCATTCATCAGTGTAAGAGGGAGGTTGCTGCTGAGTTCGAGATGAAGGACCTAGGACTAATGCACGATTTCCTAGGCCTGGAGGTCTGGCAGAGACCTGGCGAGAGTTTCCTTTTTCAAGGAAAATACATTGCGAAGCTTTTGGAAAAATTTGGTATGGTGGACTGCAAGTCCGTGTCGACGCCGATGGAGCTCAACTTTAAGAAGTTGAGTGGCAGCGCTGCTGGCCCCGTGTTTGCATCATAGTTATTAAAAATGGAACCGGTGACCGAACCGATGGACCTAATGAACCGGGTTTTGAACCGGAATCGGTCTAACCGGTAGCGGTCAAATCTCAATGAACCGATTTTAAAAAAAATACATTAAATAATTAATTTTTAATAAAAAAACTATTTTTAAGATTTGCAACCATGATTCCAAGCCAATAGAGACAAAATATGCAAAGTTTGCTCATTTATATACCATGCAAAGGTGAATATATCAATTTGGCTTTTCAGTTATGATTAGTAGATGAAAAGAGTGTGAGTAAAGAGGTTTCTATCACAGAAGATAAATCAATTTTGATATCAAATACATGTACAAAGGTTCAAGTCTTTATAGACTAGTCAGAGAAGGAATTAGAAAAGTATGATACACATTATCTTGAAATTCTACTTGAAGTCTTCAAATCTGGGTTTCCATCGAAAAAGCAAGACATGATTCTTTCTCATTATATATATGTTTAGAGGCTTTCTTACGGGAAAAGTCATTAGTGCCTAGAGAGATGTAGTATTGCCCCTGCTGTAATGAGTGCTGCCAAGCTAGCAAAAAGTTTGGATTTGTGTAGGCTTCTAAGGTTGCTCATATCGTAACCTTTATTACTTTCTTCTAATAGATCTAACAAGTTGAGTAGCTTGCTTCAAATTAAGTAACCATGATTTAGAGTCTTGGCCCTTACTAGCACTGATATTGACATCTTCTTCCATATTCTGGAATTTAGATAATACAAAGAGACCCAATACATACTATGGATCAAATGCTGCAAAAGATTCAGTGATGTTACGAAAGGTTCTGACAATGGAAAGTTGTAAACATTAGCAGTAGTTATGCCAATAACACTGCTCAATATATCGTGAACATCAATATCATGCTGTCAGTGACTCTGCTCTACTGCTTCTGAACAATTACTACTTGTTGATGTACCGTTTTCACTTTTGTTTAATGTCATAATACTTCCATTGAAGTACATTTTATCAACAACTGCACAATTCATCATTACAACATATAGTATTCAAAACATCATGAGCGAGAAGGGCCTAGCTCATCAACAATACACAAAATATACATGCGTACATTCAATTTCAACTTAGTCATAAATCTATTCCTTTGTATGAGACAACTATCCTGCAACCTTTCGATAAATGTTACTGTCAACCCTAGCATTATTCAGATAAGCCAACATTAAAGTATCACTGCTTATTAGCAACAATATATTCATCAAATCCTTCTCCAGGCACAGGCTGGATAAGTCATGCCCTAGCACATATGTAACTGAACTAGTGCATAAGTTTTCTAGTGATGCTACCAAAATATATGTTCCAATGCTTGTTGCTTCAATTAGGAAGATCAAAAACATACTGAACAAGATCAAGCAAGTCTGTCAAAGCCTTGTTAGACTTCCTTGCTACAACCAAATACAATGATAATCCAAACATTGAATTAGATTCTATCATGTTGTTGATTAGTCCATGAAGGCAGAGATGATGCAGAGTTAACTTTAGAGCAAATCCTGGAATGCTCAGAAAATTCAGAGGTGCATTAATACTTTAAGGATTCATGTGAATTGTAGGTCCGCCTTGTGGATGGGCTTAAATCTTGCCCTAATACAGTGAACCTAACTGGCCAAAAAATACCCTTCAAATATATGTTTGACTGCTTTTGATTACTTCAGAACAGCTACAGGAACATATAGCAACCTAGGTGCTAACCGACCGGTTAAGGACAGAACCGACCGGTTTATGGATAAACTAGCCGGTTCCGTCCTTAACCGACCGGTTAGCACCGGTTAACCGGAAAATCTTGGTCAAAGGCAGGGTTAAATCGGGTTGCATGGGCGGTTTGAACCGGTGGGCATGCTGACCGGCTGGTTTGACCGGTTACCGGTTCAAACCGACCGGTTTTTAATACTATGGTTAGCATATCTTACTGAGTATCGTCAAGTTGTAGGGGCCTTGATGTTGTTAGTGAACACCCGTCCAGACGTATGTTGTGCAGTGAACACTTTGAGTCAACACATGGTTGATCATAACATTCACTGGGTTGGTGCCAAGAAATTCTTGAGACATCTCTGGGGCACGTTAGACCATGGGCTGAGATACACTGCCGGGAGTATGACACTCCATGGATATACTGATGCCGATTGGGCTGGCAGTGTGCTGGATCGCAAGAGCGCATCTAGATGCTGCTTCACACGTAGATCTACTTCGGGTAGGAAACTGAAGTCGATAACCTTGAGCACCGCTGAGGCTGAATATATTATAACATGTATGGCCTGTTGTGAAGTCACTTGGTTGCGAAAGCTCTTCAGTGAGCTCTTCGAGCATGTGCTAGATGCCACCGTTATCCTTGGTGATAACCTGAGGGGGATTCGTTTGTCATAGAATCCCGTGTTCCACGAACGATCCAAGCATGTTGATGGCTGGTACCACTTTATCCAGGATATGGTACAACGAGGCGCCGTAAGGCTCGATCATATAGGAATTGATGAGCAGGGCACGGATATTCTCACAATGCCCTTGGGGAAGGTCATGTTCCTAACCTTCTGCGAGAATCTTGGAATCATGGAACGACCCTATTTTGAGGGTCTTGTTGGATGATGAGCTCTTGGAGCTCTGGGGGGCTCTGTGGATAGCTTCTCGGAGCTATAAGCACACACGGGGCTAGGCTTGCCGAACCTTGCGGTGCTTCTGCCCCACCGTTATGATGATTGAGTTGGTTCGCCTCTCATGATCTGTGCCCCGTATGCATCCTACCCATTGAGTTCTAGACTCATGGGAAGTACCTCTCATTTGGCCAATGAGGTGGGAAAAGCTAGAGACTAGTAGCAAAGACTGATGTACGCCTCAGAGATTGCCGTACTCTCTATCTAGGATGACATGTGTCCAACCACTTAATCTGGGATCAAGTCTAGTGAGGTTTCGGACCTCCTACTGACTTCGGGTCAGATAAACCAACTTTGGGTTGTTACGTGACTCTTTGAGTCCATGTGAGGTTTTGGACCTCCAACTGACTTCGGGTTAGGTAAACCAACTTCTGGTTGGTATGAGACTCTTTGTGAGTCCTATAGAGGTTTCGGACCTCTGGGCTGAATCTGTCAGCCGGGAATGATGTCTTTGTGACTGACCCACTTCTGTTCTGAAATAAAGAGGCCAGCAAAGCAAGTTACGGTGGGATGACGCATGATGTTTGATTGCACAGGTGGATGGAGTTCTCCCTAGTTGAAAGGGAGTGTTAAAATTGGACAACTAGGTCCAAACTCCATGTTGTGATGCTCAGATGAAGACACCAATATTCTTATTGGGTCCCTCTTTCGAAGAAGTGCAAGATTGATCTAAAGATCATTTTGCTCCGATGAGCAGAACATTTATTTTGAATTTATTTTTAATACTTTCAAAATATGTGTAGGTCGGCCTTAAGGTTTTACACCCCCAACAAATGTGTCACACACCCTCAGTGATTGATATAAATAGAGTCAACGTTGGAGGACATTTCACTTATCTCATCCTCACACATCATCTCTCCTCTTCTGATTGGTTCGAGCTCCTTGGAGGCAGTTTTTGGTTCACACGTGGGAAAGAAGGACGAAGAGAATTCTGCTGCTATTGTTGTTGGTGTTGCTGCTGGTGCTGCTGTTGTTGCTGCTGCTGTTTTGCGTTGACTTTTCTGGGCAACATTGACTTTTCTGGGGTTGATTTTGAGTTGACCGTGTGGCTGTTTTGAGGGTTGTTGTGACACATGTTGGGTTGGCTGACCAAGGAGACTTTGCTGGTTGAAGCATCCTGTTGACTGCTGTAATGTACCAACACATTTATCTATTTCTGGTTTGTCTTCTGTTGATCTACTGGTATGTTCTATCAGCACTTTACTTGATTGTTTATGTGATTGCTGTAGTGAAAGTAAAGTTGCATCAAGCATAAAACATCTACATAAATTTACAACTTTTGTGCACATGTGGGTTTCTCATTAAAAATAATATTTTTCCTTGACCAAACTAAATTCATCCAATGGTTAGTAGGGGCTTCTCTGGATGACGAAAGCTTCTCAATGGAGGGAATTTGTTCCTGAGTTGCCAAATTAGCATTAATTTACATTTAGATTTTAATTGAAAATGCATTGAATATGGCCTTACTGCACAGGAAGAAATAAATCCAAAGCTAACTGTTCATATCAATGAGCCAGGCTGCTATTGTACAGAACACTCTGCAGAAACCAGTGATTAGTCAGCAAGTCAGTTCTCAATTGAAGCAATCGATTTCTTGTCTGAAAAAATCCCTGTAAAATTGCGAAATTAATAATTGTTCCATTTTTGCTAAAGATTGCAGTCTGCTGATTTATTGCCTAGTTCTTTTAAAATCGTTGAGCAGGTGTTACTTTAAAAATGGAAGTAGAATTGGACTTCATTTTTGTTTTTTAAAGTAATTGTATGATTTTATGCATCTTTTTCAATTGCTCGGCAATTGTTTGTGTTGCTTTTATTGAGTTAATGATTTGGGACTCTTAGTGAGTGCCAAGTCCGAGTCTTCTAACAATGATATAGAGAGTCAGAGACCAAGCCTCACTACATAGGCAAAGGAGTGTCAGTATAACTGCCTTAGTCCCAATCGGAGGAGAGTCTACATCTTTATTGAAAATCACAATTCTTGCCTAGTCCAAATCTGAGGAGAGTCTTCATCTTTATTGAAAATCACAATTCTCACAGAAACCTGAGGTGCCAATTCCTGACCTCCACTCTCAATTCTGTAGTCTCATCCAAATGGAAAAGTGAATCTTCCTGTCAAATGCACTTCAAGATCTCTGTTTTTGATAAAAAAATTAAAAAGTAGATTCTGATCAACCTTATTGTGTTCCAAAGACCTTAACCTCAGATCCGTTCCCCGGATGTTAGATATCTTCCAAAATGATTCTGTTTCAATGTATAGAGCTTAAAAAATAGTGTTATATTCAGAGGCAACCTTCTCCAGAAAACTTGGTCAATTTTTCTTTGCAAGGATCAACACAGAAACTATCCAATAGGTCTGAGTGATGAATTCTATCTCTAAGCTCAACTGGTTTCATTTATAAATCAGGGGTTGAAATTGAGGAAGATTCGACCATTCCTTTGATATTTATCTTTTGTATTTGTCAAGTTTATATATTGCATTGCTCACACTCAAGTATACCATATAATTCAGGATGTGTAATGTAGAGTGAATGACAGCTTGTTATGTTTAGGGAGTGGTACATCATTATGATTTATGTCAATAAAGATATGTATGAAGAATGGCATTGCTCATGCATAAATATACTAGATGATTTGGGGCATTTCATGTGAAGTAAAATGCAAGCTTGTTATGTTTAGGTAGTATATTGGTTTATGGCAAGAAGGACGTGTTTGGAGTCAGTAGGTAGCAACGAAGAAGTATGGAGATTTAGTATCATCAGTGAGTTGCTACTTTGAAGTTTGAACCACCAAGTTGTGGCTTACAAATTAGCACTCATTTAATGATATACACATAGCTCATGTTGTTGCTTCCTTTTCTTTGTTCATGCAAGGAGATACAGAAACAATTATACATGGCTGATTTTTCGGTTTTTATTTGCTTTTCAGATGTAAACACTTTCATTTTTTTTTTCCACTAAAAGTAGTATCTTCTGCAGGCCCAGCAAGGAGAATTAAAACTGCTTACAAGCTTGGCTGATTCTAGGTATAAATTAGAAGTATCATCTGATGTACCGTCAATTGGTTTGGTAAGTTGAGCCACAAATTTTCTGTTTTATTCTCAAAAATTTATATTGCATTTAATCTCTTGGGATTTACCTTCTTCAAGCTACCAGTTTTAGGATGTGCAATAATATTGTTATATTAACAGTACTTTTTAAAATTTCCTTGCCTGTTGTTGTATTGTATGAAAAATACAAAGGATTTTGTCTGTTATTCTGATATAATGAGCAAATAAACTTGGAAAATCATTGTGAAATTTGTTCCTGCCCTCCATCTTCTTTATTAATGTAATTGGAACTGTTGGAATATTAATTCAGTAATATATAGGATTAAGGGAAATGCAACTGAAACTATTATATATGAGAAACTTTATATACCGTTTTCATTGTAACAGCACTTTGTGTGTTCTCGTGCAAGTTGCAAATTTCGTCACTTGCCATGAAAACAGGCCACTCTCTGGAGATTTTGCTTGAATATATAATTGGGAGCTCCATCAAGACTTGCTCAACTTAGTAAAAAAATTGGCACATTAAGTCAATCTCTATGGAACTCCGACAAGATGACTACTGTCGAGATGCACATGTTAAGAAGAGAGTTGATTGGAACCAAAACCAACTCAAATTCAGGGGAAAAAAAAAAGAAAAAGAAAAAGAAAAAGAAAAAGAAAGAAAGATGCAGGGAAAATAAAAGATGTGGTCAAGGCTAGGTATGGTTTTGCAGAACATTAATAAGTTCATTTGGGAAAAAAAAAAAAAAAGTTGGTGGGTACTATAGAAGATTGATTAAGAATGTTGGTGATGCCAACTACCGTTTGAAGGACCAACAAGGAAGAATGTCTAGTTTCAGTGGAATGAAGTTTAGAAGCAAAAATTTGAGAAAATGAAGTGTAAATTGATTTAAATGTACTACATTTCAAAGGACTGGTTTTGACCATGAGATCCCATAATCACAAATATGTTCCAGTGAAATATATGGTTTTGGCATTAGCATTGGTAGCAGAGATGATGTGTCCCATGGAAGTGTTCAATTTTACCATATGACATTGGATCTGCACTTATAGAAGTCCTACAATGGAATTTGAAACTTTCTGAACCACTTATCAAACTTAAGATCTGCAAACACCAAAATGTTGTAGGTGAAATTCAAAAGTGAGACCACTGCATATGAAAAGCTTAAATCATTCCACCAGCAACCAGATAGAAGATCTAAAAAATAGCAGTCTGAAAATCATATCTTTTAACTTAATTAGCTCAGTGCTAGTGCAACAATACACAGAATATGAATCAGATCTGAAAGATCAAATTAGCATGCCCATTCAGCTCAGGACCTGTCCAGTGGGTGTTGAATCAGCAAATTGGATCAACAGTAAAGAAGAATCAGATATGTGTGCTAAATCAAGAGTAAATAAAAGATATATCAGATCTGGAAATTCAGATCCCCATATCATCTGTTGTGCCAGGGATGACATATCTTAGTATTACACAGAAAATAAGATTGGATAAAAGAAAATAAGCCCCCAAGTTGGCAATGCGAAATTAAAACAGCGAACTATTGCAGCTACTTTCCTCTTACCAAAACTAGCAAAACTAATGTATTCTCAAGTGCAGAGCTGTCGAGGGTTATGGATAATAAGTTTTTTTGGGTAGGATTTGAGATGAGCTTGCGGACAGTGATTAACCAAAAGCCCCGGTTATCACCAAGCGTTGTGTAGAAATATCGACAAGTAGCGGAGTTCGAAGCGGAATTCCATCATATACACATCCACTGGTTGAGGAAGATGTGGAACCCATAATTAGCCACTGGCTGAGTGATTGGTTAACTCTGCTTCGTGAAGGCATGAGGCAGGCAGGAACAAGTGGGGCGAAGCCTACTAAGCTAACAGGCAAGTAGGACACGAAGGTCACATTCGTGACTGAGGAAGAGCCGGATACAGATATTCTGGAAACAGGAGGGGATGATATTCTTGGCGGTGATCTCGACATAGATCCAACTTCCCACTTTACCACCAAGCGAAGACAACCACAGAAGGGTAGCGTGCAAAAGAAGGCGAAGTTCGATAAGTCCGCTGGCCCAAAAGCCATGGTCCTTACTAAAGGGGACCTTGATGGAATTGGGGATATCGTGAAGCAGGCCACTGAGCACTTATGGGGTAGTATTGAAGAACAATATAAGAAAGTGCTAGTAGATGTTCACAAGGGCTTGCAAGACTTGCAAGTGCATACGAGCGTTGTTCAGGGGAGCGTGAGCGGATTGCAAGTGAGTGTGGTTCAACCAAGTAGAGCATAGGCAGGTACAAGCACAACTGCGCACGAGTTGGCGCTAACATCTGATACCTGTGCGATGCCTATCCCCGCAGGCACACTAAATTTTGACATGGTGGAGCAGATAAGGCAGGTGGCCTTCTGGAAGAATACAAAGCTGAATCTCACTATGATGCCACTGCAGGGTTTGCATGGAATCCACCAGGGCATTGATGAGGAAGTAAAGATCAGAGAACAATGGGCCCTCCTGATCATTCAGGATGTTATGAAGGAACAACAGAGCATGGCTGAGGAAAAACAACTTATTGTCCAACAGTGTGCTGCTGAAGAAGCACAACGACAGACGCTGGAGGAGGCTATCTCTAAAACGTGCAACGAGCTGCTAGAGTTATAGATTCAGGGTGAAACTGTGCCAAAAGAGAAAGTGGCCAAGCTAGCCACCACAGTTAAGGACTCTAAGGCCAAGGTTGACGAAGTGCGCTTGGAAATGCAGAGGAAGATAATTGAGCTGCAGATGCAATTGCAACCTACCACTCCGCTAGAAGTTCGGGAGCATCGCATAGCAGAGCTGAAAGCTGCATCAGAACATGTTGAATCTCGCATATTGGAGTGTGCGCATGTCTTTGGGGAATTTCTTGATGTATGGGCCTCACTAGAGGAGGACCCTCAGGTGCAAAAGCTACAGGCCAAAGTACGCGAAAAGCTGGAACAAACGAATCAGATTAAGGTCACTGCTAAAACCTTAACACCAATGCAACAACTTACTCGTCTCCAAGAGGGTAAATTCTTATAGGAACAGGTTGTTGAGTTGTGCAGGAAGGAGCAACTACTTATAGATAGACTGAAACCATGGGAAGCTGAGGCCAACCAACTCTCCCAAATTGCGGAAAAGAAGCTGAAGGCACTGCGCACGACGTAGAGAGGATTCGAGCAGAAGGTAGCTAAGAAGGTTAGAGAGACACTGCTCGGAGAGATTAAGGAGTTTGAAATGCAGTGCGTAGAAGCAATTCCTTGTTGAAGGATGCCTTGAGTGGCATCAAAGCAAAGATAGATGGTGCATCAGCTTTGTGACTCGGGACAAGTCATAGTTTTGTGTTGGGGGCCTGTTGGAGATGGGATCCCCTCGAAGAAAGCAGCAAGGAAAGACTTCGCAGATCGAGGAGAGGAGCGTGCAATGCGGAGCCTATTTTGAGTCATAGGGGCTTTGGGGTGGGTCAAAGCCCCTTATTATGTAATGTGATGGGATATTTTGTGAACGTTGGACTCCGCCCATGGTTTTGGACCATGGTATTGTAAATTCCAAACCTATATAAGGAGTCTAGATAGAAGTTGTATATATAGAAGTAAGACGAGATGGATTCACAACACATTAATATGTTATACTTTTTTTTCGGAGACTTGTTAGGTACTATAGAAGATTGATCAATCATGTTATTATGCCAAGGAACAACAAGGAAGAATGTCGAGTATCAGTGGAGTGAAGTCTAGAAGTAAAAAATTGAGAAAATGAATTGTAAATTGATGGTCAATTTACTAGATTTGAAAGGAACAGAGCTGGTTTTGATCATAAGATGCAAGAAAAATAAAAGATGTGTTCAAGGCTAGGCATGGTTTTGTAGAATATTAATATGTTCATTTGGAAAAACAAAACGCTTGATGGGTACTATAGAATATTGATTAAGAATGTTGGTGATGCCAATTACCGTTTGAAGGACCAACAAGGAAGAATGTCTAGTTTCATGGAATGAAGTTTAGAAGCAAAAAGTTGAGAAAATGAAGTGTAAATTAATGTCAATGTACTAGATTTCAAAGGACTGGTTTTGACCATAAGATCCCATAATCACAAATACATTCCAGTGAAATATATGATTTTGGCATTGGCACTGGTAGCAGAGATGATGTGTCCCATGGAAGTGTTAAATTTTACCTTATGACATTGGATCTGCACTTATAGAAGCCCTACAATGGAATTTGAAACTTTCTGAACCACTTATCAAACTTAAGATCTGCAAACACCAAAATGCTGTAGGTGATATTCAAAAGTGAGACCACTGCATATCAAAAGCTTAAATCATCCACCAGCAGCGAGATAGATCTAAAAAACAGGAGTCTGAAAATCATATCTTTTAACTTAATTATCTCAGTTCTAGTGCAACAATACACAGAATATGAAACGGATCTGAAAGATCAAATTAGCATGCTCATTCAGCTCAGGACCTGTCCAGTGGGTGTTAAATCGGCAAATTGGATCAACAGTAAAGAAGAATCAGATATGTGTGCTAAATCAAGAGTAAATAAAAGATATATCAGATCTGGAAATTCAGATCCCCACATCTAGTGTGCCAGGGATGACGTATCTTAGTATTACTCAGAAAATAAGATTGGATAAAAGAAAACAAGCCCCTAAGTTGGCAATGCGAAAATAAAACAACGAGCTATTGCAGCTACTTCCCTCTTACCAAAACTAGCAAAACTAATGTATTCCAAGTGCATCTCATAAGATCTATCATTTAAACTTACTTCTTCTTTTCTTGTCTTACTCGCACTCTGTGGTGGAGTAGTTCCTCTCTGCTTTAGACATATTCCTGCGTGCAAAGGCTATAGGGTGATCAATATCTCCTTCTCCCCGCTGCACTAACATAGCTCCCAAGGCTATGCAGGACGCATCGACATGTACATAAAATACCTTCTTCCAATTGGGAAAGACAAGAATAGGCGTAGTCACCATTTTTTCTTTTAGTATATCGAGACTTTTCCGACAATCATCATTCCAGCAAAACTTGACATCATTTTTTAATAATTTCTCCATGGGCGTAGTGATCTATGCGTACGCCTTAATGAACTTCTTGTAATAGCCTGTACGTCCGAGCGTCGTGCGTAGCTGTTTTACACTTGTTGGGGGTTCCAAATTGATAATCACGACAATCTTTGTAGGGTCTACCATCAATCCTTGTTTGCACACAATGTGTCCCAACAAAATACCATATGGTACGCAGAAAATACACTTCTTCAGGTTTAAGGAGATCTGATACTTCTGGTAGGTATCGAACATCAAGCGCATACTAGAGACATGCTTATTTAACAGGCCAAAGACTGTCGAGTCATCGAAATATACTTCCAGGAACTTGTGAATCTATTCTTTGAAAGCTGCAACAACCTTGGAAAATATAGTTGGCACATTTTTCAAACCAAATGGCATAACAGTGTACTGAAAGGACCCCCACTTAGTAGCAAAGGTGGTCTTGCTCCTATCTTCCGACGCAATTCTGATCTAATGATACCCTGAGAATCCATCCATGAATGAGTAGGCTTCCTGCCCACCAACATTCTCCAATACTTCATCTGTTAATGGTGTGGGAAACGGATCATGGACACATGCATCGTTCAACTTGCGAAGATCAACACAAATCCTTCTCTCTCCCTTAGTCTTCTTTTCGTGGACCACCATAGGGCTAACCCAGTCAAAGTCCTCGACTGGTTCAATGATGTTGACGTCAAGCATTTTGTCGAGTTCTTCTGTGAATTTTTGCTTGTACTTTGGGTTCAACGGATATGGGCGCTGCTTGACTGGCTTCACATCAGGCTTTAGAGTGATGTGCATCACTCTTGGATCACCCACAATGCCTTTTAATTTCGAGAATTTTGTAGGGAACAGGTCCTAGTATTCATGCAACAATTCAGTGACTTTGCTGACTGTGTCATCATCCCAATAGTCCCCTATCCTGGAAAATTTGGGCATCGCTTCTGAGCCTATGTTGACTTGTTGAGTCCTGACAGGTTCTGCTACATTCGACATTGCTATCTCGGGCCCTACAACCTCGTGCTGTCCATCGGACTCAGGGATATGAACATCGCGTGGATCCTCCTCGCCTTCCTCCACGGTCAAATTGTAACATTCACGGGCTTGTGCCAATTGCGCAGCCCAGTCGGGTTGTACCAGAGTCCTCGACTCCTTAGTAATGCGAAATACTCTCACCTTAACGTCTTGAAGGGCCTCATTAATACACTCCCAACCATCAACGAAGTTATAAGTTAACAAGAACCTGTCTAGCAAAACTAATGTATTCTCAAGTAATAACCCTTATTTTAATATATTGTAGAATAAAGGAGGGGGTAGTTACTGTTGGAAAGTGTAACTAGGTTCGGTCTTCATAATGACTAGTAATTATGAATTTATGTAATGAAGAAGACAAAGATAATAAAATGTATGTTGTAATGCTTGCTTCATGGGTTTCATGAGCAAGGAGTTTTTATTAGGTCAAAGACTTCTTCTTGATGTGTTTAGAGGTTTGTCATCTTGAAGTGTTGTTACACTTGTAAAGGACAATTATTGATGTAAAATATGCTCCAAGACCTTGTCTAAATGCTCCAAGAAAGACAACTCAAATATGATGATGAGATCTCCTTGAAGAAGTCGGCCTACACCCTTGAAGAAGTCGGCTCACCCTCAACAAGTCAAATCGGCCTAAAAGATAGGAGACAATTCCTATATATAGCCTGGTCTGCGGCCTCATATCTAACCAAGCAACTTAGACATCTCTGAAATATAGATGTGGATAACAACGAGGAAATTCAAGGATTACACAACGAAGTGTCAAGGGTTAAACAACGAAGAAGAAGACTATATAACAATGCGTAAGGGTCTCTTATATTTGGACTAGGGCTGCACTCCTACCTCTACAATTATAGTGAAGGCCGAAGACTTTTTTCTGTGTTATTAGAGTTCAGATTAGGGCAATAATATAGGACAGAAGGGAGCTGAAGGAAGACTGAAGGAAGATGACTCTTGGATAGAAGAAAAGGGGACTATTGAAGAGCAAGATACTTCAAGAATTGGTCAAAGATATACACTGTAAGAAGAAAGGTTTATAGAACAAGAAAGAAACCTTGACTTTGGATATCTAGCGTGTATGAAGAAGGATGTAGAAGAAAACTCTAGGAGGCCATGGACAATTCAAGGAAGTGCAGAAAGGAAGATCACAAGGAACTGAGCTTTCCTAGTCCTGGTGCAAAGCAGTGAAGAACAATGCAGAAAAGAGAAGATCATCATAAGGAGCCTAGAAGAGCAGTGACAAGGTCTTGGAGGCATACTGGTGTCAAGGGTCTGTGTCAAGGTCATGGTACTTGTCAATTGAAGATCTAGAAGAAGAATTACTTTCGGGTTTTCCTCTCCAAGAGGGAGAGGTTTTGGCCTTGGCTTGAAGAGCCAAAATTCTGTCTCTTGTGTTTTGATAATTGACTTGATGAAAGACATAATAAGCTAATGAAGATAAGATCTAAGTAATAGAAGCATAACAAGTATAACACAAGCAGTTATCAAGTAAGAGAATTGAATTAAACCCTGCCCTACCAAATTCTCAACAGTTACAAGCAAACTAGACTAGGTCCAAAAGGAAGATTAGGTTCACATGTGGAGGACTTGACAAGTCAAGGTCAAGTCTAACCAACTTACACGAACTCCAAGAGAGTTTTTATCCAAATAGTCAACTTTTAATCAAGGTCCAGTCTAACCAATCCATGCATCCTCCAAGACAATCTTCCTCCAAACAAAGACATTTTTGAGCCCAAGAGAAGTGCCCTTGCCTAAAATGTGTGCTCCACAGGTGGCAAAGTTAGGTGGGCACAAGTCCACATGCCAACTCATGCACTCCACATAATTTTATGCAGCAACTTTAGTGATGCTCCCAAGGTCAAGGAAGTGCCAAAAATAGTAGATGGAAAGGGGCTATGAGTCAAAATGCACTTGGAAAATTCCCTCCCCATTTAGGTACCATTCTCACAGCAATAGTCAAATGCTCTTAGAGCAACACATAAAGTAACACTCAAGAATCTTGTAATGATTCTTAGATTGCTTGTCTCGTGAGTTTTTAAATGCTTTGGCACTATCATCGACCCTTTTCTATGTAAGGAATGATACTTGTTGAAACAATATAACAATGGATTGCAAATCTTCAAGTTTCATAGGTTATATTGGTGTCTTTCTATGATAGTACTGTTGTAGGCCATGCCATCTTGCAACCTTCAGCTGTTTATCATTTATAATGTTTGGCTTGATATCTATGAGCAAGCTCTGATATGATATTCTCAAGTTTCTTGGTAGATAGTTTTGTATCTTCTTCCCTTTTTTCCATGAAAGCATCTCTGTTTAAACCCAAATTTATTCAGTGATTTATTGCTTCAGCCCAGGGCAGTTGTAACGTTCCCCATTGGTGAAGTCAAATTGGAGGATATAATCCAAGATGAACGTAGACTCTTGTCTGTGAATGGATTTGTTGCAGGGAACCTTATGAAGGGGCTGTGCGTGGCAGAATACAATGATAACAATTTGAATCTGAAGTACAAGTACAAGGTAATTATTATAAGCAATATCATATTTTATGTGGTTTCTTTTTATCTTCTCTTTGGGATTGATCAGGACAGGTGTTACATACGTATTTTCTTGCAGGATGAAGAATTGACTATTACACCAAGCCTATCTTTGCCATCAAAAGAGCTATCCCTTGGATTCAAACGACAGTTCAATCCCTTGAATAAGTTGAGGTAAACTACACTTTCTCAGACTGCCTCATGTTGTCATCTTATACAGAAGATTTCCTCGACATCCTTCAATTAATTTTTGAAGTGCCTTATTGACATGCATTTATTTTTAAAACGTTCTTTTCAGAGTCGATGATCCATTTTCTTTGTCTTGCATCATCTTGACTTTAATTAGGATATGAGGTTGATTTTCCGCTTAAACTTTTTGATCCAAGGCAATTACAATGGAGAAAATTATAGAAATAATTTTTTTTAATTGTTCACAGCTATTTCTATGATTTCAATTCCACTGCGTGGAGTGCTGTCTACAAACATCAACCTATTGATGATTTCAAAGTAAAAGTAGGTTATGATTCTAAAGTCCGACTTGGATGGGCCTCAGCTTGGGTATGTATCCCTAACCTGTGTGGTATTTACTGAGTTGATTTCATGTATAATATGAATAAGAGCGAAAATAACATATTATCTGGACAGGTTGGCAAAGAGAATTTTGGTGCTAAAAAGGCACCAATGAAGGTCAAATTCCAGGTCATGTTGCAGGTTCCCCAAGACGATGTAAAATCATCTGCTGTGCTCTTCAGGTTGAAAAAACGAATAGATTTATAATTGTTTCATCAAATTCAAGTGGGTTGTTTCATCTGTAGTAGTGCCTTAATGACATTCTTAACATCTCAGAATTAGTTTATACTTACATTTTTGCATGCAACGTTTTCCGCATCTACAGAAGGCAAAAATATTCCTGCAGTCGGATATGTTTTTGGTCTGAAATAATACAGCAGCTTCACATCTCATCTTGTTGTTTTTTTCCTCAAATGTTTAGCAAAGTTGAGGGTTTCAATCACAGCATGTTGCTTAGTTGAGGGATTGTTTGGGTGGATTGTGAGGTACCTGTCATTTTGGCATGAGTGCACTACTGGCATTGAAGCATCTTATTCTGAGATGCTGCCAGGTTAAGATTGATTTTGAGGTTACATATCTTTGTTGTATGCATGTCTTTAATTTTTATTTTGATGGTTGTCATTCTGGTATTAGTTGCTATCGAAAACACTAATTGGGAAAAACACCATCAGGAGATTGGCGGTTTGCATCCCTCAAGAGGTAAATTACAAATTTGTCTACAATATTATGTAAAAACACACCAAAAGAAAGTTATACTTTAGACTTGAACTGCGTTTGGGAATTCTCTATTATCTTGTCTCCGTGGCCATAATTTCTCTGTACATTCCACAAGAAAGGTATAATTTAGACTTGACTGCATCTGGGAGCTCTGTAATATCTGTCTCCTTGAGCATAATTTCTATGTTGGTTCTCTAATTTGATCTAAAATTTCTGCTATATACGGTGAAAGCCTTGATCTATTTTACTATATATATGTTGCAATGAAAGAACTGAAATTAAAATATTTGAGAACTGATGATATATTTTATTAATTAATGTATTTTTAAATATTATAAATTATAACTCCAGTGGGTTATCTCAGTTCGAATGAACTGCTTCAAGGCAGAGTTTGCTGAGAGGTTCTAGTTCGATTGAGGTTAGAGTTTGACAGAGTCCAACTGGGTATGAGCTGCTATCGTGGTCAAGGGCCAAGCTGACGTCCCTCTGAATATCATGGAGAAGGGAAGGGATCCTTTTTTTTTCAAAGTTTAGTGGGTTAATGCAATTGGTTTGAACAGTATGTTTTATCTGTGAAACATCTATGCTTATAAATTAAAATATAAAACTAAACAAATAGTATATTGTGTCAATGTCAGTGAGCTCTAGTTTGGATAGTTAGATAATGTCAGTTAGCTCTAACTTGAGTAGGTATGAGGAATGATTGTTATCCTCCCCACGTATGTTCAACCCATGCAAATGACATGTTGATCTCCATGAGTACTTCTCTTTCTTTTGAGGATGATCCCCAAGGTAAACCATAAATTCTTTAGGGCACATGGCTGGTTAGAGTTCAACATGTCAATTGTGGGAATTGAACTTGGGGGAGGATAACAATTATTCATCCTCGCTAATTGAGCTAAAGCTAATGTATATATCATTTGTGGGAATTCATAGGTGGAGGGTAACCATCATTTCTCCTAGTCAAAGTTATACCCAAATATATATAGATATATACAATTTTGTTTAATATAAATATATGTATATACTAATTAAGAGTTAGTGTTATTAGTCGATTTTCTTGTGCAATTGTTCAAGGAGGTGAGGTGTTGGCATCAACTTTCATGGAGTCCCTTGGCCTTATATGTAAAAGGCACATGGTTATGTCATGCACATAGGATTTTGTGGACATTTGGAAAGGCTCTAGTGTGAACATTTCGTGAATGTCATCTCGATTGGTAGATGATATTGTGTGAATGTTCCAAGGGTGTTTTTGGATTCAATTGCATTGGGTTCCTTGGGTAACTTGTTAAAAGCATAGTGTTAGGTCAAACACATTGGATTGTGTGGACATTTGAAAAGAGGCTCTAAGATGAATTATCTAAAGGCACTTGCATGTTTGTTATAAATTTAGGAATTATCTTTGCTTTTCTCATTCAGAAGATACGCTAAAAATTTGCTATAGCTAGTGGGTATGACACAATTTCTTCTAGCCCATCCTAAGAGATGGAATTGTTTCTTATAGAAAATCATAATGGTTTAGCTCAATTCTATCATTGTTGGTCGTTGCACTAGTCTCATGTCAATGGTAAAGTGTGAATCATACTAGGTTAGGTGTATTAATTGTTGATAAATTAGGGCGTTTAATTCAATTTCTCTTTCATGATAGTTACTTGTGATTTCATGATGCTTCTTTACTTGGATCTTATCTTCATTAGATTATTACTTTCTTCATCAAGTCAATTATCAAATATATAAGAGACACAATATTTAGGCTTTCCAACCAGAGCCAAAACCTCTCCCTCTTGGAGAGGAAAACCCGATAATCATTCTTCTTATAGATCATCAATTGACGAGTACCAAGACCATGACAAAGACCCTTGACACCAATATGCCACCAAGACCCTTGTTACTTGCTCTTCTAGGCTCCTTAGGTTGATCTTGCTTTTCTGCACCATGCTACACCAACACTAGGAAAGCTCGGTTCCTAGCCTTAAACAAAGATCTTCATTTTCTGCCTTTCCTTGATTAGACCTCCTTGCTGTGATATTTTTGCTGTGCTAGACCCTGTTCTTCATGAATACTAGTGGCCCAAAATGGATCTCCTTTTGTTAAAATTGGCAACTAGGGCCAAATTCCACTTAGGTCTGCTCAGTTGATGGAGATAATCATTCCATTGAATCCCTCTTTTCAAGAGGACCAAAATCGATCTAAAGATCGTCAAATTTGGTCAAAGAAAAATATTTGTTTATTCAAAACAAATTCTATAAGTTATGATTTTGTTTAGGCGGGAAAAATCGAAAATTTAAATTTAAATTTTGCCTCCAAATTTCAAGGTCGGCCTTCCCTCCATCTAATATATAAAGAGGTTTTCACACACATCATACAACACACATCTCTCTCTGAAATGGCCGCAGAAAGTATGATTGCTCCAGCGAAGGAGGGTTGTTTGACGTTTTGTTTGGGCTACATTATGAGATGGGTTCTTCAGGCTGAAGGCTGAGTTTGCTTCATGAATGTTTGGGCACTGTTCTGGGGATATTCTCCTCTTACTTCAAGACCGAATTGTTCCATAATCAGATCACAGAGATGGAGTATTTTTGGTGTGTTTCTATGATGTATAATTCTCCTCTAAGAAGGCCGCAGCTACTAGAAGCCACTCTCAAGCAGGCCGCAGTCCCTCCTTGAGTTTCTGTTGGTTCGATACTTGTTTGAAGGAGGCCAAGAGGCCTAGAAGACTACTCTGCCCTAACGGCTGTCACATATAGGACCAACGAGGATTGTTACGAGGGTTAACGCTCAGTTGCAGCTGTAGGATAGGGCTGGTATGTGGCCTAACCAGGTCTGTCATTATCTCAGAAATCTGCCTAGGACAAACAGTGTTTGGGCTCAGTGTGTTCAGCAAAGGAGGCTGCATATCTCTGATCCATCTCCTACAGAAGATCATCTTGTAACTACTTCTGATCACTGGTTAGAGCAGATCTCATCTATTTCTGCTCAAAGGCAGATTGCACACTTGTTTGGGTAACTTCTTTGGCGTTTTGTCATTGGCTCGGGGTAGTAAAGTTCTGACTTAGTTTGTACTCTCTTTATCTCTGCTGTTTCTGAACATTTGATAGCAATAATAAGAAGAATTGATTAAGGGTTTTCCCTGGCTTGAGCCACATCTTGCATTCTCTTGTCTTGGCTTGTTCTTTAGTCTTGGTGTTTATGTTCTTTCTTCAATTACTGTCAATGTGATAATGGTTAATGTGATTGCTAAATGGAAATTAAATTGGACTAATAAGGAACATTGAAGTAATTTTCCTAAGCAAAGAGCATGCTATCTAATTTTGACATGGTATCAAAGCTATGGTAAGGACAAAGCCCAAGTAAGAGTGAGGAAAAACAATTACTAAGAGTTCGTTGACAAGCCTCCTTGACCCCTGCAACTCTAAAGGTAAGTCAACATGAAGCAGAATCCTCAAGGTAAATCTCACATACTTCAACCTACCAATTGAACAGATGAAAGAATGGATTCCTTCATTTGTTTCTTTTTTAAAGTAACTCTTGTAATGCATGGAATGTAAGCCATCTTGGTGTATTTAACCACAATCTGTGTTGAAATATTAAAGATGCAGATCTGTATAACTATACATTACAGTGATATGTTGCATAAGGCAGGAGCTGCAAAGATTACAAGGCATTCATTAATACCATTTTTTGACATGGTCCTTATGTTATTTCACATATCAAGGAGCATACCTTGTTGGAACAAGTTAGGTAGACATGACAAGTGGTTTAGTTCCTCTCTGCAAGGGTGAAGGCTGTATAGGCTACTTGTGTTGAGAGGAATCAAATCATGTTTTAGCCCTATTCAAAGAAAATTTATCAGCCCTTCCCTGATTGTACTTATTGGCAAGTAATCTGATCTCTGCATCAAAGGTCACAGTGATGACATTCTTTCTTAACCTCGCATTACACAGTGATGACAGTCTCTCTGGAGGTACAATTCACAGGACACTCGCATGTCATAGAAAGAGAAGGTGCCATAGAGCTCTGGTATGTATACTAAAGTCATTATTGAAAAATTGAATATGTTAATGTTTTTATGAAAGGACTGTTCTCTAATACTACAAGGCATTCAAGGCCTTCCTTTTTCGACCATACTCTAGAAGAAAGGAACATGGCCTATATTCTGCCCAGCCCTCAAAAGAATTAAAATTTCAAAATTCAAATGTTTAAGATCTTATTGGGCTTCCATGTAACGTCATCAAGATGATAGGGCTTCAGATGGTTGTTCAAATGAGACTATCCATGTGCCCATTCACAATACCAGTATCAAGTGTATTGACCGCTACATCAAATGATGACACCACCGGAATTGACCTGCCAACAAGGGCATTCTCTCATATGGTTTCTACTACGTAACTCTTTGTAACGAACACACTGGTTGAGCAACAATTAAAATGATCAGTTATAGTTTGGTAGAAGAGTTAATCCAACATACTTCTAAAATTTTACAGTCTGCTATTCATCTATATATTTTCTGTAATTACTCTTCCTAGGTTAGTTTTCTGACATTGGTATTTGACCCTATCATATAATTGGAATCTGTAGATGGTGTTGAAATTTTTGAGAACATGACAAAAATTTGTGGGAGAAAATTTCATGGGAGTCTTGTAAGTTAGTCCAAACCATCGAACTCAAGCAAGGTTCAACGATATATAGAGATTGCAAGAGGTAGGAGATTGTTGTTATAATCATGATGACTTATGTGATCTGCCAAAGATGCACGGGACATGCTGAGCAGCATGTTTGTATCAAATAATGGAGCATAGAAGTCTCTATTTTGAAAATTCTTCCTCCTGAGGATGGAAGGGCATAGTTACCCATATAAGTAATTTCAGGTCAATAGTTTATCATCAAATTGCAGTTGACCCAAAACTATTCGAGGAAGATATTGCTATGACATTTTTCAGTAACCTACCTAAGTTGGACACGAACTTAATGGTTTCTGTTGGAAGTCAAATGGAAAAACTCACAATGGGAGGTGTGAGTAGACTACTTGTTAAAATTGGCCCATGCTATCTGTACCTGGGATTCTCCTTGAGTATGGCCGAAGATGTGTTCTAAAAAGGGCTAGGACTCTGGAGATGCAGAAGAACAGTTCATTCAGAACAAGTCCCTTGGTATCTTCATAGTTGTGATATCTGCAATAAAGTTCAATTGATATACTGCTGATAGTGTCTGTCAGTTCAACAGACAGAGCATATACACCTGTGCATTGCTGAGGAGTTGCTGAGTCAGTTCTAGTATGATGATACTTCACCTTAGAAATAAGGAGCAGATTATTACAAGAGCTGGATGACCAACTAGAGCAAGAATTCAGAGGGAGCTATTCGGATGACTTTGGTACATGGATCTTAGGAATAAAAACAGGAAAAGTAGTAGGTTGCATATATCTCAATGATTATGATATGGGCTGTCACTTTCCCTATATGTAGAGGAAGCCATGATCGAAGATGCAGATGATGCCTCTCTCATCCAAAAGTTAAGATATATAACCTAGCCTTGATGCACTATCCCCTGCACTTAAAAGTCTGATATGATGAAGAAGTTGCTGATCCCTGGTATTCTTGATAATCACCTCTCACTCTGACTCAGTCTATGAATGAGTCACATAAATGGATATTTGCTTGCTGAGATAACTCTATGATTCTATTAACTATGGTTGAAAACACTCTGCTGGAATCTAAGATTCCATGGAAGCTGGCTCAGTTGATTGTATGGTAGTTGAGAAGAGCACATTTAAGTATTGTATCTCTTAAAGTCATCTTTATCTCTTAAAGACTGAAATCAGTTACTCTGAAACTCTACTGAAGCAGAGTGTATATGATAGCAAGCATAACCATTTAAGAAAACTCTTCAACAGCCCTTGTTGTATCTTGCAGAGTAGGATTCAGAGAATCTAGTATTTGACATATTAACAACAGATACCACTTTATGGCATGGATCTTATGATGAGCAGGCTGCCAGATGGTCACTGTGTACTTTGGTAAGACAAGCTTAGGCTTGTGGCCTACCTGGGTAAGAGGGTGTAAGTAGAACTAAATATTTTCTTCATCTAAGATGTTGTGTTGGAAGCAGAGGATTTCTAAGTGCTTCTACGATCTCTGCTGTAAATTAGAATGTCTGTAGAAAGTTCTGTATTCGTCTATATGCTGGGTAGAGCTATGAGGCTCTCATTGACAATCCGATTATCAATATCATCATCAAGATCCAAACTTGATATTTCTGGAAGCAGCTTGAGTTTTGGGAGCTCATGGGGGCGTGGGGTACTTATTAATCTATGAGTGACCATAGGGTGAGTGGTTAACCTTCCCCTAGTGGTGTGCTGTGTATGGGGTGAGTGGTTCACCTTCCCCTGTGATACCCCATGATGGTTGACATGTGTGTAGGGTGAGTGGTTCACCTTCCCCTACGATTACAAACACATGTATGTAGGGTGAGTGGTTCACCTTCGCCTACTGTTGATGGCATATAAGCAGGATGAGTGGCTCACCTTCTCCTGCGGCTACCTCAGTGAGAGATGCATATAGGTATCTGTTGACACGTCGGTGGGACGTGGTTCATCCTTTCCCCACATGTAGGATGCTCTTTCCTACGATTAATGGTTGACATGTCGGTGGGATGTGGTTCATCGTTTTCCCACGTATAGGATCCTTCCTACTGTTGATGGTTTTTGCACGCATGTAGGAGGTGGTTCATCCTTTCCCTACTATCAGTGTTTTTGCATGCGTGTAGGAGGTGTGTGTAGGAGGTGGTTCATCCTTTCCCTACTATCAGTGTTTTTGCATGCATGTAGGAGGTGGTTCATCCTTTCCCTACATATGGTTATAATTCGAGTTTGTAGGATGTGGTTTATCCTTTCCCTACATGTGATTGTGATGTGTGTTTGTAGGATGTGGTTTCTCCTTTCTTTACGTGTGATTATGAGTAGTATGTGATATATTCTTTCCCTGTTGGTGTTTTTGCATCATCCTACCCATATAGTCCAGGACACATGGGAAGTACCTCTCATATGGGCAATGAGTTGGGAAAAGTGGTTAGGGACCATAGCACTACCGATGGATGCATCGTGTATTGCCGTACTCCCTATGCTAGGATGCATGGTGTCTAACTACTCGATCTAGGATCAACTGAGGTTCTACCTTCGGGCTGACTTTTGTCAGTTGAGAGTGGCAAGGTCTTGTGACTGACTCTCGATCAATTCTTCTTTATTATTTACATTAGTGTTCAACAGAGCAGAGAAGAACAGAGCAGAGCAAGACTGAGATGGTTCATGATGACATAGATGGTTTATGTTGGAAACATGGCATGGTGATCTATGGCAGCAGATTGATTGGTAGGTGGAATTATCCCTAGTTGAGAGGGAATGTTAAAATTGGCAACTCGGGGCCAAATTCCACTTAGGTCTGCTCAGTGGCTGGAGATAATCATTCCATCGAATCCCTCTTTTCGAGAGGACCAAAATCGATCTAAAGATTGTCAAATTTGGTCAAAGAAAAATATTTGTTTATTCAAAAGAAATTCTATAAGTTATGATTTTGCTTAGGTGGGAAAAATTGAAAATTTAAATTTCAAATTTGCCTCCAAATTTTAAGGTTGGCCTTCCCTCCATCTAATATATAAACTTGGTTCTCACACACATCATACAACACACATCTATCTTTGAAATGGCTGCAGAAAGTATGATTGGTCCAGCGAAGGAGTTCTATTTGACATCTTGTTGGGCTACATTTTGAGATGGGTTCTTCAGGCTGAAGGCCGAGTTTTCTTCATGAATGTTTGGGCACTGTTCTGGGCATATTCTCCACCCACTTCAGGATTGATTTTTTCCATAATAAGATCACAGAGATGGATTATTTTTGCTGTGTTTCTATGATGTATAATTCTCCTCTAAGAAGGTCGCAACTACTAGAAGCCACTCTCAAGCATGCCACAGTCCCTCGAGTTTCTGTTGGTTCGGTACTTGTTTGAAGGAGGCCAAGAGGCCTAGAAGACTACTCTGCCCTAATCACTGTCACATATAGGACCAACGAGGATTGTTATGAGGGTTAATGCTCAATTGCAACTGTAGGTTGCATATCTTGATCCATCTCCTATAGAAGATCATCTTGTAACTACTTCTGATCACTGGTTCGGGCAAATCTCATCTATTTCTGCTCAAAGGTAGATTGCACACTTGTTTGGGTAACTTCTTTGGCGTTTTGTCATTGGCTCAGGACAGTAAAGTTCTAACTTAGTTTGTACTCTCTCTATCTCTACTGTTATTAAACATTTGATTACAATAATAAGAAGAATTGATTAAGGGGTTTCCCCACATTGGGGTTTTAACCTGGTTTGAGCCACATCTTGCGTCCTATTGTCTTGGCTTGTCATTTACTCTTGATGTTTATGTTCTTTCTTCAATCACTGTCAATGCGATAATGGTTTATGTGTTTGCTAAATGGAAATTAAATTGGGCTCATAAGGAACACTAAAGTAATTGTCCTAAGCAAAGAGCATGTTATCTAATTTTAACACCTTTACTGTGGTATTCTTCTTTCTTGTTGTTGTATATATATATATATATATATATATATATATATATATATATATATATATCATTGAACTTAGGAAAGGGTATGAGATCAATGACAGAGGCTAGCACAACGTCTCCTCCGCATTGATCTCAGTCACCTTCTACACATATCATTCCATACTAGACAACCTTATGACATATCATTCCATACTAGACAACCTTATGTGTATCCTCTTACGCACCGTTGTTTCGGATTACGGTGGCAAATCTTCACTGGAAGATTGCTCTCCCAAAATAGAGGTTCGAGAGGACCTTTCTTCCTTCGCTAAACAGACCCTTCTCTTCGTTGTATTGCCTCTCTTTTGATCACCAAGCCGTAGAATTATATCTGCACTTCCATAACAAACTTGTCCAAAATCTTGTGTATCTAATGAGGCTGCATATCACCCTTTATATAGGGAATATCTCAGACTTCTAGGTCGACATGACTTCTTGGGGGTGAGTCAACTTCATTAAAGAGATCTTCCCGCATCTTCTAGGCTGACTTATTGGAGCATAGTGGCAAGGGTTTGGAGCATATTTTTCATCAATAAATTGACCTTTACGAGTGTAACAACACTTCATATATATGACTCTAAATTATACATTTATGACAAGATGAAAAACCCCTAAAGACATCAAGAAGAAGTCTGACCTATAATAAAAATTCCTTGCTCATGAAACCCATCAGGCAAGCATTACATAATACATTTTATTATCTTTGTCTTCTTCATTACATAAATTCATAATTACAAGTCATTATGAAGACCGAAACTAGTTATTCTTTACAACACTCCCTCTTAACTAGGGAGGTATTCATAATGGTACATGGTCACTCTCAATCTGAAGAATCTCATAATAAGAATCAAATTGGTAATCCCATCTGTATAACATCATATCAACCAACATTGTCATAGTGCAACGCCTTGAATAACAACTCCATCTCTCCACAAGATCTTTGAGCTACAACGCTGGTGAGACCAATGATGAGTAGACACACTCATCATTGTCTCCCTTGGATCATATCCCACCCAGTTTCATTCAGGACGTGTCCACCAAGACTATTATTACTGTTGGATTCCCAATCCTCAAAGAATATCCGTCCTTCCACAACTACTCTTTTCTTGGATGCCCTAATACATCCCAAAGTTATCAGATGCCAAATGATTACCCAATCTTTCATTTTGTTTTCCTAGATGAAGACCTTCCTCTCAATTAGGGAGGACATATTCAACAAAGGAATGTACTCATTCCTATACAAGGAATGTACCTAGCTCCCTCTTGGCTTAGGAATTACCAAGTTTTTTTCAAGTAAGAAACTTATTACTAGACTCCCTCTTATTCAGGGACCTGCAAAAACATTGATGAAAACACCCAACTTTTCATGAGGAACTCCTTTTTTCAATGTCATGAATTTCTTTGTTGAGGATTCTTCATCTTTGGGATCTCTTCATAGGGCACATATCATCCATCGCTTTGATCCAAGAGTCATGTCTTCTATTAGAAAGTGATCCATCAATCTTCTCATCTAGTCTAGCTTCATGCCATGCTGCTTTCCTTCGAACCATACTTCTTCCAAGGATCTTTCATCCTGCCATATGGTTGTCAACCTGTGGAAGACATGTACTTCCCTTTGGCATAAGCTCATCAAATATTAACTAATTATAAATGTGATCTTTTAAATAAAAAAGTAACCTCGGTGATGATCTTTTACCATGACATCTTCTTGTAGGCATCAATATCCTTTGTTTACAGATTGACACATCTCGTAAAGATATGTATAGTCTAGGGTCTCCATCTTTTCCAGACTTCTATCAGAGTGCACATATCTTCCTAGGAGATTTTCTGGTCAAGTCTTCTTGGCTTCCTTGGATGTTGACTGCTTTTGATCATGGTTGCACTTCTCACGATCTCTTCCTTTCTTTCTCCACATAGTTTTATTTCATTCCCCAGAACTTCCACTGAGCAGTTCCTTGATAAGGTACAATCACCTCATATTCCATATGAGGACATATTATGTTGATTTCATCTAGTGTGGATCATGTCTTTTGGAAACCTATGCATCAGAAGAGTTTTTGCTTTCTATTTTGATCATACTTCTAAAGATAGAAGTATACTACCTGCAACCACATGACATGACTTCATAGCATCCAATGTTAGCATATATATATATATATATATACATACATACATGTACCTCATCCCTTTTCTTTTGAGTCATCCTGCAACAGTTTTCCTTAGAATGAAAAAGTTTCATTCTCTTGACTTGCATCATCAATATGTCATAATATCCTAATTTTAGAATTTTGCAAGTTATAAGTTTTGATGAAACCTTTTGCTTTCTTTCTAACTAGTGAATCCAAAGAGGATTCCATTAGAAAATTCCAACACTTGTTTCCATATTGATGGTTGAATGATGACCCTTGATCTTGATGATTGCCTTCTATAAATGTTGTTTTTAGTGAGGTTCGCAGGAGCCACTATTTCCATAGCATGGTTGTCACATCAATGTGTTACAAAGATCCTCCTATGATGAATGTTCCTTCTTCAATGCTTCCATCGTGATGCCAATTGTAAAGTGATGTATCTATCTAATATACAATGCTTCCTAACATACTATTTTTCAACAGACATATACCTCTTAAAGAGGAAGATGATCTCAATCATAATAGAGATCTTTCACTTCTTCTTTCTTAGGTTTCTTTGAATTTGGTTCTTCCAATTCTTTGACAACATGGGCTTCTTCTTTTTTCCTCTTGTCCTTATTAGATTTGGGACAATACTTTTTATAGTGCTCAAGTTCATTACATCCATAGTATCGTATCTTATCCATGTTTCTTCTTTTCTTTTGAGGACCAAACTTACCAAAATTTCCCTTTCTTCTTGACATGGCAGCGTAAACTTGATTTTCTTCATTTGATCCTATATCAATTTTAGATTTTAATATAGTCTATTCTATCTTACAGAAAGACCATATATCCTGGAATGGTGTTGTTTCTTTCTTCCCATAGATGTTTGAAGAAAATTTTCCCATCCCTCTGGTAGAGCATTCAACACAAATGTAGTCATTTCTCTATCAGACATTACTTCTCCCAATTCCTGCGGTTGATCTCTCATTTCAGAAATCTTCATAAAATATGAAGTGATTCCTTCCTCTTTTGACAACTTCAACATGTATAGTTCTTGTCTTAGAGATATTACTTCCCCTGCGGTACTCACGAAGAATAGCTCCACCAATTTGTCATATATTTGTTTTGAAGATTCTAATTTTTATACATAGGGAATGAGAGTCTTTTATGGGTTCTATAAGAATCCTCTGGGCTCTTATGTCTCCCTTCATGTATTTGGCATGAGCTTGAGTATCTTCTTTTGAAGGTTTAGTCACAGACCCTTTGATGTAATCCATAACTTCATTTTAAATTTAAATCTGTCATTTTCTTCCATGCAAGAAAGTTTGCAGTCCCAGACAATTTATTACTTTCCTTGCAAAAAGTCGTTTTGACGGAATCAAATGAAGTCATTAAGATACTTACTTGAGTATATGCTTTCTTCTTCTATCAACTTCCTTGATGATGATGATGTAGATAGCAGTAGGAGCTCCCTCATAGATTAACTTCTTCAAGAGTGGTTAATGGGAGCTAGATCACCTTGAATCCTTGATGAAGATGATGATTAAGGATGGCTTGATGATGGCTACAACAAGGTGGCTTGATGATGTCTCCAACAATGTTGATTTGATTTCAACACTGAATAGTTGTTGACAGTGATGGCTTCTACACGGTGTGCTTAAAGATCTTAATGTGTAGATCCTTTGAGAAAGGTCCTTGATCTTCTTGAGATGGCTTGAGGGTTCCTCCAATTTCTACAAACTGCTCCTTGAATGACAGTCTTCTTTCTTGGATCCAGGGTTTTGACTTTTCAATGTAGATCTCTTTTCTTTGAAGATTTTCTTGAAAACTGATATTTTACCTTCTTTCAACACTCGATCCGTGTGTCTTCTTGCAAAACTGCCCTTTCTTGTCTTCAACACATTAGCTCTGATTCCATGTTGAGAAATTAGAGTGTTTAATTCAATTTCTCTTTCATGACAATTACTTGTGATTTCATTATGCTTTTTTACTTAGATATTATCTTTGTTAGATTATTACATTCTTCATCAAGTCAATTATCAAATGTACAGGAGACACAATATTTAAGCTTTCTAGCCAGGGCCAAAACCTCTCCCTCTTGGAGAGGAAAACCCGATAATCATTCTTCTTATAGATCGTCAATTGACGAGTACCAAGACCATGACAAAGACCCTTGACACCAATATTCCTCCAAGACCCTTGTCACTTGCTCTTCTAGGCTCCTTAGGTTGATATTGCTTTTCTGCACCATGCTGCACCAACTCTAGGAAAGCTCGATTGCTAGCCTTACACAAAGATCTTCATTTTCTGCCTTTCCTTGATTATACCTCCTTGCTGTGATATCTTTGCTGTGCTAACCCTATCCTTCATGAATACTAGCGGCCCAAAACAGATCTCCTTTATTGTGGTATTCTTCTTTCTCGCTGATATATATATATATATATATATATATATATATATATATATATATCACTGAACTTAGGCAAGGGTATGAGATCAATGACAAAGGCTAGCACTGCCTCTCCTCCGCATTGATCTCAGTCACCTTTTACGAATATCATTCCAAACTAGAAAACCTTCTGTATATCCTCTTATGCACTGTTGTTTCGGATTACTATGGTAGACCTTGACCAAAAGTTTTCTCTCCCAAAACAGAGGTCCAAAGGGCCTTTCTTCCTTCGCTAAACTCACCCTTCTCCTCCCTGTACTACCTCTCTTTTGATCACCAAACCACAGACTTATATCCGCACTTCCATCACAGATTTGTCTAAAATCATGTGTATCTGATGAGGCCACATATCACCCTTTATATAGGGACTATCTCAGACTTCTAGGCCGACATGACTTCTTGAGGGTGAGTCGACTCCATCAAAGGGATCTTCCAACATCTTCTAGGACGACTTCTTTGAGCATAGTGACATGGGTTTGGAGCATACTTCTACATCAATAAATTGTCCTTTACGAGTGTAACAACACTTATATACATGACTCTAAATTTTACATTTATGACAAGATGACAAACCTCTAACGACATCAAGAAATATTTGACCTATAATAAAAACTCCTTGCTCATGAAACCCATGAGGCAAGCATTACAAAATACTTTTATTATCTTTGTCTTCTTCATTACATAAATTCATAATTGCAAGTCATTATGAAGACGGAACCTAGTTACACTCTCAACATTAATCTAAGTTGACATGTTTATTAGGGATACCATCCATGTTTGTTGGGAAACTTATCTTAGATTTAGATTTCTCTTTGATGTTTATATATATATATATATATATATAAGAACAATAACACCTCACCGAATCGTGGTTGCCTTTAAAACAATAGCCCAATAGATCATTGGAATTGTTAGAAATCTACTTTATGTTGACATGTTTATTAGGGATGTCATTGATGATTGTTGGGAAGCATCCTTGGATTTCTCTCCGAGGTTTTCTCATATATATATATATATATATATATATATTTGAAAAGAAAGTGATTAGCATCCCACCTCATCCAACTATTGTTGTGTTTAAAGCAATAACCCAAGAGGTCATTGGGATTGATGGAAAACCTAGTCCATGTTGACATGTTTATTAGGGATGTCATTTATGATTATTGAGGAGCATCCTTTGGATTTCTCTTCCCTCGAAAACACACACATTTGAATTGAATGAAAACCAGTTGCATTCGACCTCATCGATCCATTGTTGCATTTAAAGCAATCCCCCTTGAGGTCATTGAAATTGTTTGAAACTTGAGTTGACTCCCCTAGGTAGTCTGCCACTTATACCATATGGCTAGTGTTCCATAAGCTTTTTAGGGCCCTATAAGCAATCAAAGTTAGTTTAGACCTACTCCATGTCGAATAGCATGCCCAAGGACACTTTGAGCTTGATCTCCTTGTTGGAACTATTCTTTAGGATATCATCACTTATAAAAATAATATCGTTCCTTGCAATTTATTGTTGTGTGTGTATATATATGCTTCGTGGAAGAGAGAGAGAGTGCTTCGTGAGAGAGAGAGAGAGAGTAGTTTAATTGGTTTGAATTGACCAATGCTAGGCCATAGATTGTTAATAGGTTATGGGTTCAACATTGGTTAACTAAATTGGTTTGAGTTGATCAATTTTAGCCCATAGTTTTTGGAGAGGCCGTGTATTCAACCTTGATTGCATTCCTTTGTATTAGGAGTATATGTACTCAAATGGTAATTACCTTGGAATGTTCATGAATAGATATGTACATCTCTATAGGTTAAGCATTTGAATCATTATATGGAGGGGCCTCTTTTTCTAATAGTCATGGTGTAGGCTTTCACCTTGTTAATCTGTTAATAGCTAATTCTTAGTTAACACTATGGACATACAAGTACAAATAATTATTATTATTATTATTATTATTATTATTTCATAGTTTGCCAATTGATCATAGATTTGTTGCTTAATTTTGTGAGCGATCTTTTGCTTCATTTTATAAGTGATTTCTTTTTGAGTTACTTCTTGAGGCATACTCTTTTTAGTTAATTTTGTTTTTGAATATAAGTTCGATGACATAATTCAAGGAGTGTAGACTAATTGGTTTGTGTGCTATTTAGTCTCATAAGGTTACTGGTTCAACTCTCATGGGGAGGGGTTGAGGGTGAGAGCCACCAATGGGGAATACAAATTGTGTCCCACGGGGTGTTAGTGTTGATTGAGCCTCACATAATTTTGATGGCATCCCATAGATAGGTATATCATTATTTCATCCAATATTTTCGTTTCCTTTAACCTAGATTCAATCTAGTTAAAAAAAATAATTGGTATAAACTTTGAAATTTGACGACTCAAAACTAAGTATAACTAATAAGAATCTCAAAACTAAAATATAACTAATAAAAATTTACGTGGAAATTTGTTATAGGAGATAAATTGACCTTAATATTTATTAAATTTAATATAATATTAAATAAATATATTAATGGCTAATCTATGCTCAAATAAATAAAATGAAATATCAACTTACTTAAATGATTAGATGCATTGTGTCAAATCAAAATAAAAATTAGGACATATCACTGCTTTTATCATATATTTGTATCCTTTGTATTCAGCTTTGGGTTTGGTGATCAAGAGGTTCCATCTTTTAGTAGGTTAACAAGTATCTTGTCAAGGTTTTCTTTAATGAAGGATAAATTTTTTTAATTAATTATCTTTTTGGGATTTTTTAAAATGTGAATGGTGAAAATATTATATTAATTAAACTATGTGATTAGAATCAAACGTTAATTTAAATTTTTTTATCATAGTTAAAAAGTCATTTGATAATAATCAAATATTAATTTTAAAAATTTATCGAAGTTAAAAAGTCTATATTAATTTAAGAATAATATAATTATAATGAAATTTTATATAATCTTTTTGAAAATTACTTGGGCTCCTAAAATATTTGATATTTTGATATAAATAATACATTGATTAAACACTATGGTTATATTCAAATATTAATTTAAAAATTTCATGAAAATTAAAAGCTTTATTTATTGAACAATGCCATTATAATGAAGTTTTACTTAAATTAAAAAAAAGAAAGATATTTGAGATTATAGTGAAATTTAGCTTAAATTAAAAAAAATTAAGATATTTGATATTTTGATATAATTTAAAAAATTTAAAAAGTAAGAAAAGATTAATAAACAAGTTTTTATATGGTCTTAGTGAAAAAATAAATTAATATTATTGTTCTATTATGATGTGTGTAAAATGTAATAGATTATTTTTAATATATTATATAAATTAAAATTGAAAAGTTTCATAAATATAAATTTAGTTAGACAAATAGTAAGAAAATTTTAAAATGATGTTGTTGTTTTTTTTTTTTTTTAAATTTAAATAATATTTTATACATTAAATATTTTTTTTTTGTCAAGTTGTTTGCGCTCTTCTAGCCTTGACATGTGGCTTGAGAAACTGCGATGCACGCGCATCTACGCCGTCAAAGTCACCCATGGATTGCATCTGGCCTGGGCCATACCAGCCCTGAACTGACTGGATTTTAACATGTCTCGTCCCCTAGCATGAGGGCAATAGCTTTCGTGATGTTTGATCCTGGGTCTCCTTGCTAATGAGGCCCATCCTTAATCAATTGTGCTAGTAGGACTTGACATTTTATATATTAAATTTAAAAATATATATACTTCGATTTAAATTAATTAAAACTATCGTAAAATTATATTATAAAAATCAAATATCTAAATTGAATATTAAGAATCATTGTATCATTAATATGTTTAACAAAAAATTAACAACATATCATTCATTTTGAAAAAAAAACATTAAATTATTAGTTTACTATATGGTAAAAATCAATTGTTTGTTGGAATATTGTTGTCATTCATGTGAAGGGGACCACTAATGTTCAAGATAAAGATTTGAAAATGAATATTGTTAGAAATATTGTTTTTTGACTTTTGATGCTCCATTTGGATACTTTATATGTGAAGGAATTTTTACTCCAATTACTTAGTTCAAATGGGAGCATAGGATGTATTTTTGGTAAGTTTATTTTGAGAAATTTCTAATGGTGTATAGCACTCCTTCCAATTCCACGGGAGTGATGAGATATGAAATATTTCGTCATGATGACCTAACCAAAGTACAAGAAAATTGACCCAACCAATTTCTCAAGTTAGCCCCATAAGTGAAAGTATAAACACTATAATTAAAGGGAATATGAGTGCTTTTGAATATCAATTGAATCAAGAAGAGATTCAAGGTCGCAAGAGAAAGTTGAAACATAGTTTTTGGGGTTATTCTTGGAGTCTAGAGATGGAAGCAAAAATGTGATTTATGAGGTGAATAAGTCATCTTGGAATTTTCACAACTTTTCTTTTAGGACGTCTTGGAATGTGAAACTTGGATGATACAAATAGAAGATCTTCATGTACTTGTGGCTAAAATTTTAAACCTTGGCTCACTATAATTTCAGAAATATGGTGTAATGAAGTTAGGCTTCCTAAATGCTCAACTTGGCATTTTCTCTATAATTTTCATTTTGGGATGCTTTAGAATGTAAATCTTGGAGGATATACATAGAAGATCATCTTATACACGTGGTTTAAATTTCAGACCTCGTTTTGCTATAATTATGTAGATATGATCTAAGTTAGGCTTCTTGAATGATCCTTAAATTTGCTTCAATCAAGTTAGCTTGGTATTATAACTTTATATCTATGATGTTTTAGATTGTGAAATTCAGAAGAGACCGGGAAGAGATCTCAAGGTACTTATGATAAACATTTGAGACCCTGTTTTGCTATTTTTTTCAGAGACATGATATGATGAAATTAGTGTTTCTAAATGCTCCTAAACATGCTTCAAAGAGGCTAGCTTGACATTTTTCGCTATAATTTTCTTTTTGAGATGTTTCTAATTGTGAAATTTGGATGAGATTAAGAGGATATTTCTACATATCTGCGGTAGAAATTTCAGAATCAGATTCACAAATTGGATACGTGACATGTGCAAGTTCGTTCTTGGTAAAAAGTGAAAACAAGAAGTCTTGGGAGAAGTAGACATGATCACAGAAGAAGTAGCAAGCAGACTCGGTGAAGGAAAAAACAATTAATAGACATGGTAAAGATAGAAGCAAGAACCAGACTCGGTGAAAGAAAAAACGACTAACAAACATTGTGGAGAAGCAAATAGACTTAGCGAAGTAGGTTAGTGCCTACAAATATTTATAACAGTGGGGATTAATGTCTCTTGTAGGTTGGTGCCTACAAAGCAACAAAGAGGATTGGTGTCCCCTATAGGTTGGTTCCTACAAAGTAGTAGAGAGAATTGGTGTCTCCTCTAGGTTGGTGCCTACAAAGCAATAAAAGGTATTGGTGTCTCATGTAGATTAGTACTTGCAATGTAGCAGAGGGGATTGGTGTCTTCTTTAGGTTGGTGCCTACAAATTGATGTACTATTAGGTTGGTGTATACAAAGTAACAGAGATGATTGGTGTCTCTTGTAGGTTAATGCCTACAACGCCTTGTATATATATATATATATATTTTGTGTTTTTCTCCTATAAGGGTTTCGACGTATACCTTGTGTTACTTGTTCAATTTATGAGATTGATGTTTTATGATGTTTGAATGTTTAAATAAGTAAAAATTGTCATTATACTGATTCACCCTCCCTCTTAGTATAATTGTGAATCCAACATTATCTGACTTATTGTTGCAATAATTAACTATAATGTGTGAGCTAAATAAAACTCGAGCAGTGGAAAAAGTAACATTTAAGATGTTGGTATGGTATTAAACCCATTATTAGTATTTTAAAGTCTCTAGTTATGATGCATACTTTTATGTATGTAACGAGAAAAGGAAAAAAACATATTAGTTATGATGGAAGACATATTTGTTAATTCAACTCAACAAAGGACAATTTTATAACAATAATGACAAGTGGAAAATATGTAAATCATCTGATGATGAAAGCAGGAATTGTTTATAGGATTATGGTTTTGTAGGTGTAGTTGCTTCCAGGATTTCATCCATCAAGGTAAGGTGTGTTTGGCATGGACATTTGAACTTTGGTAGTCCTCCCTACAAAAAAAAAGATTGGTTAAGGGGAAACCAACCTTTAAAACAAAAAATCAAGAAGTGAAGCTTTCATTTATTGAAAACATTTGAAACATTTTCCAAAATTAGTTAAAATAAAAATAAAGAGAAGATTAAGATAAATAATGGAGGAAAATTGAGTAATTTTTTTTTTTGAAATTAGTGTAATGAAAAAGGAATGAGAAAGTAGTTAACTAATTCCTACACTACATATCAAAATGGAGACCTATAAAGAAAGAATACAAGATTGATGGATATGGTGTGATCTATGATGAAGTTTAGTTTAGTGGGTTAAGTTCATTTTAGTGAGGTAAAAGTAATTCATGTTGTAGGTTATATATGAAATAGATTTCTCACTACTATTTTGGATGTGATCACACCATTTGAACTTTGTTATGGTTTTAAACTAAATGTTAAATATCTTCATGTTTTTGGATTGACATGTTATGCTTTAGCTCTTAAATAAAGGTGCACGAAGTTAAACTTGCATGAAATATATGCTCATTGGATGTCCCAATGAGAAGGAACATGGATTCATTTAATGGTGAATTTTGTTGTTAGTTGGGTTTTATCTTTGATAAAATGAAAGTAAATTTGATTTTGAGATTGGAAAGCTTCATGGTTAATTAGAATAGAAAGTGAGTGATGATTCGTAAACTGCCATGAATATTCTACTAGAAAATTTGTCACAATAGATTTGATAAAGTTTTCCTTAACAATTTGACATTTATATTATCTGGGTATTTTACCTTAAAATTTTGGATTTATTCTGTTACTATTTCATGCATGCAATATGTAAAATGCGGAAAATAGAGAACATACAAAAATACAATCACTCACAATCATAAGAACACTAGACATATATTTGGAAGGTGAGGTTTCTATTCTATCTATGAATAGAAATGAATGCAAGTACAAATAATTATGATTTGTGCCTCGTGGGGCGTTACAATGCACAAATTCTCTCTGTCTATCTATTGTTAGCTACCTTGCTTATTTATGGAACAAAATACACTCAAATAGAATAAAACTTGTTTTCCTCCTAGTGGTTTGGTTACAACACAACTCGATAGCCCAACAATGGTTAGGTTTGACTCATTCAACTATTAATTAGAGTTATAATATTGAATCTTATAGATTCTTCTTCGTCATGGTCACATGGTTAATCACTTATACATGAAAAATGGTGGTTGATGTGACATCCTCTTTAATTATGGTGGTCAATTTTGGTAGATCAACTTCTAGGAGGCACAACTTTCTCACATGAGCTTTGATTGAGGAATTTCTTGTGCCGTTAGAATGGTATTAATGTGTGTATTATGGAATATAGCTCCACAGTAAAGCTGAGACCATAAAAAATGTTCATTTAAGGCCTTAAAAATCACTTTTGAAGTTTTTGACCCAAAATTTTCCAAACGTGGGCCACCAGTGAAAATGGTCCTATGTGTTGATTCCTCAACTTTTTCCACTTTGAAAGCATCAAGGTGCATGAAAAATAAGATAATGATCCAATCTAGATTAGATGGGGTGAACATGATGAGAAAAAACCACTGAAATGGATTGAAATTATTGGAAAATAAGAATGATTATGTGTTTGAAATTTTTTCATAACATGGTTCTTCTTCACATAAAAATTCAAGAGGACATAATTGAACTTAGAATTAGCACAAAATATTAGGGTAGAATTAAACATATACAAGAAGTTCACTTGGAGTGTAAAAACACTTTGACCTGATGATCAATTCTCGTACTAAGCCTTCATCTTTTAAAGAGGTAAGGTAATATGAGGAGCAACAAAATCTTAAGGTAGATTAATATGGAATAGTGATTGAGAATGGCACTTGAAAACTAGTTGATTTTCTTTCAAATGTGAATTCCATCATGCATGCATACAAGATTATAGAATCAATACAATAATAAGGAATTGTTTTGAATAAAATTTTGTGTTTATAGAAATGTGAATATCATGAAGCTGAATTCATGATTAAGAGTGACACTTAGAAACTTGTTGGTTTTCCTTTAAATGTGAATCTCATTGGATGCATAAATATTTATAGAATAAAGTTGTGAAAACCCTTTTTTCTACCCCTCTTTTAAACGTCACTATGAATCGTAATTCATGTAAATATTGTGGAAATGTAAACACAATGATTGGGTTGAGAGGAGTGGACATGAATTCAAATGTCTGAGGAGTTTCCTGGGAAGTTTTTAAACTAAGGGTGCTTCATTTAAAATGTAATCAACTTTTTGACTAAGTTTAATGGTCTACACAACAGGAAGGGATGTGGAGTACAAGATCCCTGAGTAAAGGACAAACCCCGTACCATATATTGCCTCGAGGGGCATGTTTTTGTGGTCAACACACAAGAGGGGAGATTAGGAGAGAATGGGGAGGACCCATACAATGTGTTGGGTATGTGGGGAAGTATGCTCTGAGGTGAAGAAGACATGGAAAGAGAAGGGAGTATGTTGGGGAAATAAATATGGTAGTTGTGAGAACTCACGGAAGGGAAGGAGTCACAAGCATAAAGATGAAGGTTTAAGCAGATGAGAAAAGTTCACTCACAGGGATTATGTTGGGAGATGCATGCAGGATTTGTGAAGTGAACTTGTAAAAGGAAGAAACACAAGGGATTAATGTTGGAGCAAGAGGAGGAGCATGGGGTGAAGAAAATACCATAGAAGAACAGGTGGAGACACATCATATTCTGGATAGTTACAACTTTAGTGGGTGGAAATGCTGTGTGCTCTGTATCCCGTGATAACAGAGTGGAAACTTTGTGAGTTTGAATACTTGTATGGTTTAACAGGAGGAAACACACTACTATGGATCCCCATCGAGTAGGTGGAGACATTGTGAGTGGTTGATTAGCAATTGAGTGAATTCCCTACGACACTTAACTCCTTATGCTATGAATCTGGCTCGGGAGTGGTAATCTGCAAGAAATATTTCAATGCAATTTTCCTATGGTTGTGTGGAGAGTTGACATCCCTCCCTCAGTTTCCAATCGCTCAAGCTATACATATAAGTGCATTTACTTGTACTTATGTGCACTGTGGATAATGCATGATGTTGTTATAATTATGACAATGATTATAACATAACTATTATTGGAGGAATATATTACTCCTAATTATTTAAAACAAGATGCTTATGTGAATGTTCTCATGGATTTGAGGGAGCCTGTGTTGTTGATGTGTTTGTGGATTGTATATCTATTCACATGGTTTGGTATGAATGTTAGATGTGTTCAATTAGCTGTTATAATGTATGGATTTCATTGTTTGGAATGGTCATGTATGCTTGACTGATCAAGACTATTGACTGTCTTTATGTTGCAGTGTGTGGCTTATCAGTAGCTCTAATAGGAATGTGAAATACCCAGTTTGGGGTAGTAAATACTCCTGCTGTTGTATTTGAATTACAAAGAAGTGTAGCCATGATTTGGCTTGTTTATGTGCTGGTTAGTGGGAACAATGATAGCTGTGATGTGTTATTATAGTCAAGGTTGATACCTAGAATGTTAGTGTGTATTTAGCGTTCCATTAATGTGCATGTTAGTGTTTTGAGTAACACTAGGATTCAAGGAAGGTTGGCGATAGGTCCCTAGAAATATCTTAGAGTTTATAAGTCTGAAATATTACTGGAATCAAACTTGTATCTAGGGTCGGATTAGACCTTGGCAGATTTTGTATCTGAGTCGAATGTGTTTGAGGTTGGCGGATATGTCCAATGGTATGAACATCTAGGCCATTTTCACTTGTGCAGTTGTGAGAGTGCATCAGATTTGAATGAACCTGGATGAATTGCAAGGAAGCAAGGGAAAAGGTTAAATCTGGGTTGGGATCCATTTGGGGATTGAACACATAGATCCAGATATGGTCGCAAGAATGATTGGTATAGGTATCCAAATAGAGGTCATAAGGGAGTGCATCCAAAAATAAAAGAGGTACGCAGGTGAGGGAAAATCGTAGATGCGTCTATCCCCAAATGTGGTCCAAGGCCGAATTTTAGAAGTAGCTCAACTTTATCATGGGTGGGCCATATATAGTGGAGGAAAATGCATGGTACCAGATATGTTAGATCACAAATGTATTTGGGATTTTAGGAGGCTTGGCCCAAGCCTATAAATTCTCAGTGATATCTAGGAGTTTGGGAGGCTTGTTAAGGTGCAAAAGTCAGGTGCATGCGATTCTTCCCTAGAATCAGATATAAAGGAATTCTTCAAAATGCATGAAGAAGTGGGGTTTGTAGAAATTATATAACTAATATGTTATATGTATAATATTCACCTGATCACACACTATTTGACTTCATGCACAATACAAAATCTATTCCACCATTTATCATCATATGCGGAAGTTAAATCAATTGCATGCACACATTAAAACCATAAAAATTTACACACACTAACACAGTGATTTATGGGAAAGATTAAAGCTGAAAACCCCCAAAATATCTGTATAATATATGTCATAGAGATCATGTAACAAACATCATACAAAGCTTCTCACAAGCTCTCAGTATAATCTCCAATCGCTACACACTAATCAGGTCCTGATTTAGCAAATCCATGCACCGATCCTCTGCCACCTGCTAGCCTGCCTCTACTGTGCAATCCCTGTTGAATATGGGCTCTGAATGAGTTCGAATCCACTTGGCTTGCACTGCGCAATCCTCATTGGCATCTCCATCAATGTGTGGTGCAAGATCATGCACCAGTATAGTCACAACTGATAGTCACACTGCTCTTTCACCTACCTCTCCACTGGTCTCCACTGAAACTGTCCATGCACTGTAGTTAACTGATGTATTCTTCAGTTGATTAATGAGTTAATATTTAGTGAATTAATTATTAATTAATTCACACCACTCTCACTAGTGTATCAATCGGTTAGACTAGATACAACTAGCTCAACTGTGTCTAACTGAGTTAAACTGAACACAACTCCACCAACTACTTCTACAACTCCACCAAACTCTGTCACATGAGTTCTAACTGAAGTCCTCCATGCAATAGCTCCATTAAACCCTCAGGAATAGCGTAATTCCTTCTGTCAGCTGCTGTGCCACATCTGTGCACTTAACTGAAGTGCTCCAAGAGAATAAGATAATGTTTAGAGTCCAAATATTATTAAGAGCTAATAATATTCAACATATCTATTTTTAGACTGGCAGTCTAAAAATAGACTCCGCCCAATATGTCTAAAAATAGAAGTCCATCTATTTTCCAACTTGACCAACCATCCACAAATAACATCCTGCAACTCATAGAATATGATCGACATGTCTAAAAATAGACATAGTCTAAAAATAGGCTAATGCGCCAAAATAGCTTGCGGGCCCACGTAGTGAAGGCGACTTCTTTCCACTAAGCTCATCATCTTGTTGAAATCTCAACACTCCCTCTCAACAAGATAGGATTATACGCCGCCCGATCCTACCTCTGTGGTATTCGAATTTGCTCTGTTGAGCATCTTCGTCAAGATATACGACATCACGATCCTCCGTATGAATGTAAGAAAGCAACATTATCTTCCGCTGCACACAATCTCTGATATGATGGTACCAAATGTCAATATGTTTAGGTCTATCATGAAATACTGGATTAACCGAGCATTTAATGCAACTCTGATTATCACAATATATCACAATAGGATCTAAGTGAGAACCGAACAAACAAACCATGATCTTCCTCATCCATATAGCCTCGCATGCAGCCAAACTTGCTTGTATTTAAACCACTCAACGGCCCAGTGCCACGGATCTACCCTTTCTGTTGTACCAAAACTACGTCGACTTCCAATCACCTGAAAATCCTCTGAGTCATGCTCTTTCGGTTCGTTGGGCTCCTGCCCAATACGCATCCGTGCGGCCCACACAACTTCACCTCATCCATTGTACATGCAAAGTCCATATCCCGATGTGCCTCTGAGATATCTCAATATATGCTTCCCCGCCTTCCAAAAGAGCTTGGTAGGCTTAACCATAGCTTGTGAATGCTGGTTAACTGTGTAGCATATGTCAGGTTGTGTATTGACCAGATACATGAGCGACCCCACCAACTGTCGGTAAACAGTGGCATCCACTACCTCTGCCGATGTAGCATCCTCTTTCCTCCAACCACTAGGAAGAGGAGTGTCGATATGCTTGCAGCCATGCATGTTGAACTTCTCCAGTATCTCCTGGACATACTTTCCTTGAGACACAAACATTCCATCATTATGCTGCCAAATTTCCAATCCTAGGAAATAATGAAGGAGGCCCAAGTCCTTCATCTCAAACTCTTTTGCAAGATCAACCTTGCATGAGAGTATCAACTGTTAATCATCGGCCAGTATCAAATCATCTACATAAAGTAAAATGATCAATAACTTACCCTCAACCACTATCTGGTATAGGTTGGGATCCGCCTCGCTCTTGGTAAAACCAAGTCCGGTGAAATAACTGTCTATCCGTGTGTACCAAGCACGAGGTGCTTGTTTCAACCCATACAACGCTCTTTTGAGCCTGCACACATGCGACTCGCTGCTGAAGATCTCAAAAACCTTCAGGCTGCTCTATGTACACCTCCTCCTCAATGACTCCATTGAGGAATGCAGTCTTCACATCCATCTGATGAATGTGCCACCCCATCTGCGTTGAGAGAGCAAGAATCATCTGTATGGAAGAATACCTTACGACAGGTGCAAAGGTTTCCTCATAGTCGATCCCCTAAATCTGTGAGAAGCCCCGGGCAAAAAATCTTGCCTTGTACTTCTCGATGCTCCCGACAGCTGCTTGCTTCACTTTGTAGATCCATCTCGAACCTACCACTGATTTCCCTTCTACCCTTGTGAAAATCTCCCATGCACTGTTTCTAACAATCGAATCATACTCTTCCACCATGGCATCTACCCATGCAGGGTCCTCCACAGCTTCCTCGAAAGAGGATGGCTTTGTCACGATACACTTGCTCATCAGAGCCATGCATCCAGTATATCGGTCAGGTGACTGTCTCTGTTTGCGCTGTGATGTAGGTGCTCCTACAATATTCTCTGCATCCTGATTCAGTCGCTTAGCTTCTGTAGTGCTCTTCCGCCCTCTGATGGTTGGCGCTGCTTGAGTGGTTTCTTCCACTCCATGAACCTCCTCTTGTGGCTGATCCACATCCTGAGGCTCATCCTTAGGAACTAATAGCTCCTCATCTGCATGTAAGTGTGGCTTCCTCTCAAGCGAACACTTCATGGCTTTCTCCTCATGAAATTTGATATCCCGTTGCACAACAGTCTTCCGACTGTTTGGCAAATACACATGATAGTTGTGGGGTGTATCAGTGTGCCCCACAAATACCGCAACCTTTGCAGTCGGCTCCAGCTTCTTCCTGGCATCCTTCGTCACATGAACGTAAACAGGTGAGCCAAAAATCTTCAAATGATAAATATCAGGCTTCTTACCAGAAAACGCCTCCTCGGGTGTACTCATGCCAAGCACTCTGTGAGGACAACGATTTTGCACATAAATCACAGTATTGCATGCCTCAGCCCACAAGTGTATGGGAAGGTCCTGATCATGCAACATTGCCCGTGCAACACCCATGATCTTTCTATTCTTTCACTTCGTGAGCCCATTCTGTTGTGGGTTATGAGGCGCTATGAGCTTTCTTCGAATTCCTTTTGCGTTGCAAAAGTAATGGAATTCGCCAGAGATGAATTCACCACCATTGTCGCTCCTAAGAGCCTTCACTTGCTTCCCTGACTCTTTCTCCACCAGTGCCTTGAACTCACAGAACTTTGAGTATGTCTCGCTCTTCTTCTGCATGAATAAGATCCAGCACTTACGAGAAAAGTCATCAACAAATATCACATAATACCTGTGATTTGCTGTCGAAGCTACTGAGAAAGGTCCACACACGTCTGTGTGAATTCTCTCAAGGATCGTCGTGGCGCGACTATCCTTCTCGTGAAAGGTGGATTTCACAAATTTTCCCAAAGTACATCTGTTGCACTGATCTGACTGCGCAAGTGTACCCTTGGGAAGCCTGATAGAAATCTGCTTCAAAATTTTCAAAGCACCATGGTGAAAATGGCCTAATCTCCTGTGCCATAGCTCGCCCTCATCTTGGCTCACCACTCCTTCTGCCTTGCCTGCCATTGTTCCACAGCCATCTACCTGCAACTGATAAAGATTCTTAACTCAAACCCCTATCCTCTAAGTTTCACCAGTTGCCTTACTGCGCAGGAAAGCCTTTCCCTCGCTAAAGACAACATCATATCCCTTGTCTTCTAACATGGCCACTGAGGTCAGATTATTCTTCAATCCTGGAACATGCATGACATCCTTCAATATGAAAGGTTTACCAGACTCCCTCTCAAAGGAAATGGTCTCGATACCAGTCGCACTGTATCTACCATCATCGCCCATCTCGATGTGCACTCCAAGATCCTTCTCAACCAGATCACTGAACAAATCTTTGTCTCCGGTCATATAAAAAGACGCACCACTGTCAAGAAACTACACTGATCCCATCACACTTGAGACCAAGCATGCGATCAACGAAAAATCCAGCTCAAACTGCGAGGCTAAGGCCTCTCCAGCTGCAGATCCAGTAGCCTGCTTATTTTTCTTCTTCTGTGGACAATTAGTGGCGTAATGTCCGTGTTGGTGACAGTGAAAGCACTTCACCTTGGACATGTCCTGCTTCTTGCCTTTCTCACCAGATTGAGAAGTATTTTTCTTGCTCTTCCCCTTCCTTTCTTTGGCAGCCAAAGCGCAATTTTCCTCATCTTCATTCTTCGATGAAGATCCATCCCTGGTACTCCGCCTTATCTCCTCCTGCACAAGATCTGACCAAAGTCGCTCCCATCTTGGCAGTTTCTCCCGACCATTGACAGAGTCCTCATAGGAATGCAAACTCTTTGGAAGCCCAAGGAGAGCCAAGCTCACCAAGTCCTCTTCATCTACAGTAACCCCCACACTTCCCATCTCATCTTTGCATTGGACGAACTTCGTGAGGTACTTGGGTATACTCTCGCCCTTCTCCATTTTTATTTTCATGAGCTTATCCTTGAGCGCCAACTTCCTCTGGTTGCTCTTGCTTTGGAACAAGTCTGTCAAAGCTTTTCACATCAAAAATGGAGAAGCTTTACCATGAAGGCTGGACACTATGTGATCCTTCACACCTTCCAACAGAATCCTTCGACATTTTGCTGTCTTCTTTTGCCATGCGTTAAGTGCGGTAGCATCGCTAGAAGCAGGTTTTGGAATTTCTGCGTCTATGAACTCTAACCCATTATCCTCCAGCACTGCCTCCATCCTGTCCTTCCATGAAATATAATTCGAGCTGCCCTCAAGGGCATACTCCAATCGCAATCCGGTGAAAGACATCTCAACTTCGACACCAAGAAAACACTACTGCAAATTCTAATTCCACCAGCACAAAACTCAACAGCTTCAATGCTTTGCAATTGCTCCGATGATCAACTATCACTCTGATACCATGTAGAAATTATATAACTGATATGTTATATGTCTAAGATTCACCTGATCACACACTATTTGACTTCATGCACAATACAAAATCTATTCCACCATTGATCATCATATGCGGAAATTAAATCAATTGCATGCACACATTAAAACCATAAAAATTCACACACATTAACGCAGTGATTTATGGGAAATCTTAATGCTGAAAACCCCCAACTATCTGTATAATATATGTCATAGAGATCATGTAACAAACATCATACAAAGCTTCTCACAAGCTCTCAGTACAATCTCCAATCGCTACACACTAATCAGGTCCTGATCTAGCAAATCCATGCACCGATCCTCTGCCACCTGCTAGCCTGTCTCTACTACGCAATCCCTGCTGAATATGGGCTCTGAATGAGTTCGAATCCACCTGGCTTGCACTGCGCAATCCTCATTGGCATCTCCATCAATGTGTGGTGCAAGATCATGCACCAGTATAGTCACAACTGATAGTCACACTGATCTTTCACCTACCTCTCCACTGGTCTCCACTGAAACTGTCCATGCACTATAGTTAACTGATGTATTCTTCAGTTGATTAATGAGTTAATATTTAGTGAATTAATTAATAATTAATTCACACCACTCTCACTAGTGTATCAATTAGTTAGACTAGTTACAACTAGCTCAACTGTGTCTAACTGAGTTAAACTGAACACAACTCCACCAACTACCTCAATAACTCCACCAAACTCTATCACATGAGTTCTAACTGAAGTCTCCATGAAATAGCTCCACTTAACCCTTAGGAATAGCGTAATTACTTCTGTCAGCTCCTATGCCACATTTGTGCACTTAACTGAAGTGCTCCAAGAGAATAAGATAATGTTTATAGTCCAAATATTATTAAGAGCTAATAATATTCGACATATCTATTTTTAGACTGGCAATCTAAAAATAGATTCCGCCCAACATGTCTAAAAATAGAAGTCCATCTATTTTTCCAACTTGACCAACCATCCACAAATAGCATCCTGCAATTCATAGAATATGATCGACATGTCTAAAAATAGACTGTGCGCCAAAAATAGCCTGCGGGCCCACTTAGTGAAGGCGACTTCTTTCCACTAAGCTCATCATCTTGTTGCAATCTCAACAGGGTTCTATGGGACCCACAATAAAAGCTGAGATGGTTAGTGCCACAATGCACCTTTGTAGATACGTGGATGCCACAAGAGGATTCCAGGGGACATGGATCAGATGAGAAGGATACCTATGTTAGTTTTTGTAGCATCAGATGGTGTTCTAGTCTCAATCTTTGTGGAGAGGATAAAACACATGAGATCTCTAGAACCCAAAAATAGTTTATGGAAATTCCACCTAGAGACAACTCAATTAAATTAATTGATCGATAATTAAAAAATGCCTAAGTCTAACTTAGGGAGATAGATTAATTGATAGGAATTAATTGAGAAATGTGAGAATTCTCTAGAAACTCACATGGATTGACTCAAAGATGATCTTAGCCATTGATAAGGATTTAATCATGGCTGTTAGTGAGTCAACATGAAATTATAAAGGGATATCGATAGGGTAGGAGCAAAACACACTTGAGGTCGAGTTCCTTGGCAGAGATCAAGTTTCCCAGTTGCAGTGATTCAATAAAGAGAAGTTTGAGCTAGAGAGGGGACATAGAAACTGTGAGGGGTAGAGACAGTTAGTCCAGAGGAAGTTTTCCAGTTTGTGAGAGTTAGCTACAAGAGGGTTGAGTTTCCTCAGTGAGGCTGCGCATGGACTATGCAAGAAGCTTCAAAGGAAGAGTTCGATTTAGCTGGATTGAGGGTCGATTTAGTTGCTAGAGGCTGGGAGAATTTTCAGAGGGGTTAACGAGTCATTCTCAGAGGCTGAATTAGGGAGGACAACTTGATTAGAGCAACTTACAAGTAGTGCGTGTGAGGGCCTATGCAGCCTCTGTGAAGAAGGCTGACGTAGGGGTTCAAGCAACCCAGTTTGTGCCAGAGTTTGGAGGTGGATCAATATTGGGAGAGGAAATATTTGTCTCATAATTTTGTAGCTAGTTTATCTTATAGAGGATTTCCAGTTTTGGGCATCCCATTGTACTCAAAATTTCTCACAGTCGCATTATAATAAAACCCTCATCTGTTGCATCGATTTTCCTGCATTTGGTTTTTTCAGGGACATTTTTCCAAAAATAATTGTGTCAATTTTATTTTGCGCTAGCATTTTCTCATCTTATTTTCTACAACATTTATTTGTGAAGAAATTGTGATGCGAATTTTTGGTTATTTTTTTGTATCAAAATAAACTACTTAATAATTTTATCAGTTAGGAGAATAATTTCTAGTTGTTGTATTTCAAGAAAAATTTCACATGGTATCAAAGAAAATTTAATTAGATAGGAAGCTCACAGACGAAGAGGGAGAAATTTGCTGCTCAGAGGGAGTAGCAACATAATTTATTCAGGGGATGCACAGTGCCTAGCGAGGTAGTGTGAATAGTTGGATAGGGGGTCAAATTTCTAGTTGTAGGTGGCAGGGAGGGTCGATTTGTCCAAAAGTAATTCCAGTAGGCAGTAGGTGAGAAACTCAATATTTTTTTGCAGGGAATATTCTTTATATGGGAGCAACTGGTTTTGCAGCATTTTGCAGTAGCAGACTCAACGCCGGGTGGAAGAGAAATTGCACACACAACGGGAGTTTTCTTAGAGGATTTCCCATTCTATGAAATTTGTGATTTCTAGTTGTATAGGAAAAACCCACTAGCATAACTGTACATTCCATAAAGGGAGTGAAAATTGTAGAGAAAGTAGCCAAGCAAGAGAGGAGGAGATTCCTGTTTATACCCCACTTTTGAGTTGTGCAGAATATGGCCCCAACAAGGCTTAGATATCATGACAGATTGGATGGAGCATCCAAATACATCATTTGGAAGGCCAAAATGTCCTTCTTGCTTGATGAGTTTGGTCTGAAGTCATATACAAAACGAGCCATAGCTGTACCTACAGATCCGCAACAACTAGACAACTATAATAAAGAGATGGACAAGGTGAAGCAGATGATCCTTGATGGAGTTCGAGATCACATAGTCTCACACTTAGCGACCAAGAATATAACCAAAACAATGTGGGATGCTATCACTATTGATTTTTGTAGAATCAAATGTGCTCTATGTTAGGGTGTTCCTTGAGAAATGAGGGCTTCTCTAGTGGAATGGAAGGTGGAAAATGCTGAGATTTTGTGGTGTTGGAGTAGCATTGGGTGTGCTCTAGCTCCCAAACTTTGTGGAGGGACTAGAGTACATGAGATCTCCAAGTCCCAAAAAAGGATTTAAGAAATTCCATCCTATTTAAGGGATATTTAATTAATTAATATTTTTAATTAAGGACCCTAAGTCCAACTTAGGAAAATTAAAAGATTAAATTTAATTAAATTAAACATGTGATGAAAATGAATTAAGTCACACAGATCAAGATTTATTTTAATCTTAGCAGTCGATAAGAGATTAGATCATGACCGTTGGTTTCCCAATGAGAGAAGTATAAAGGAAAGGCTTGGGGTCAGTTGGAGAACACACACGGTGGGAGAGCAATGAGACTAAGCTAAAATTCTAGGGCGTGGTTTGCTAAGAATTTCAGAAGTGTTTCAACTGCAACGAGGGGTAGTATTGGCGAGAGGGATGGTTTGATCCCAGGCCAAGAGTGCAACAAGAGGCAGAGAAGCAAAAGACTAAGCAACACAGAGGGGGCAACATCTATGCAGAGCAGACACAACCCAACAAGGGCATCACAGAGGCTTTAGGGGCTACATAGGGCTGATGCAGGCCCAAAAAAGGTAGCACAGAGGCAGCAGTAGGCTACCAGGGCTGAGACAGGCCTAGCTAGGGCAACGTAACCCAGTCTTGGGTGATGCAGGCCCTTCCTGAGCAGCACAAGGGCTGACATAGGCTAGGAGAGCTGACACAGAGGGCTTCAGAGCAGCGCCGAGGTTTTTGAAGACTGAAAGCGACTGAGTTATGTAGATCCCGTTTGAGAGTGTGAATCAGTCAGTTTTTCTGTCTCCAGAACAGAGGTATAGTTGCAGATTCTTTATTTTCTCTATCGGGTTAACCAGTTTGGTGCCCAGATTTGTTGTACTTAGAATCTCCTTAATAATAAAACCCTCCAGCAACCTAAAGACTGGTTTTCCCGCATTGGGTTTTTCCGGGGATAGTTGTCCATAAAATCCTTGTGTGTCACTTTGTCATTGTGCATGTATTCAGTTTAGATCTGTATGTGTGTAGGCTGTTAATTATGTATTTACTTCGATGTTAATGCTGGAGATTTCACATTAATAACTTAACGTAAGTAGGAGAAGTAAATCTGAAAATTAATAGTAGGGTTTCTGTTTGAGATATTTTGAAATTTTCACATAGTATCAGAGCCAAGTTGCAGATCTAGCTTGGATCTCTAGCAAGAAGACTGTAGAATTTGTGCTGCAGAAAGAAACAACAAAAGTAGAAAACCAGGCCCAGAGAGTTCAGCGCAACAGCAGAAGGAAGCAAAGCCAAGCAGAGGCCAGGGTGACACAGTATCTACGCAGATCCATGCAGGCCCACGCACTTACTGCGAAGAGGCAGCGCATAAACTGCGCTGAGACTATCTACTCACGCAAAGGCCAACCAACGTGATATAGTCCAGAAGTTGATTGATGTTTAGAGTGCTGGAAGCTGAGCTGTATACCTTTAGCAGTTGCTGGTGGGGTTAAAATTATGTCGGTGCAGAATTTAGCCTAAGCTAAGTTGATGAAGAGCAGGTGGAGAATAGCTTCTCAGAAGATTTCCTGCCAAAGAAGTCTGAAGATTGATCATAGGATTGAAGAGAGTTGATTCATTTTGTTTGGCAGACTTCCAAGAGAGGGAGTCAGTTGTCAAAGGGAGGAAAGGGTTCTTGTTTCGCCAAGGACCCTAGATTTGAGTCTCTAACAAAGAGAGGAGGATTCTATCCGACATTTTCTGAGCAGATGGCACCTCATGGACTACGTGATCAGGATAGGTTGGACAACTTGTCCAAATTTTCAATCTGGAAGGCTAGAATCCTGGTAGTCATGGAGGTATACGACTTGAGGGAGCATGCAAAGAAAGTCCTGGCCACGCGATCGATGCTCTTCTCCTAAAGGAGCATGAAGAAGCCGCGGCACATGCCAATCACTTCATTATGGATGTGGTCAAAGATCATGTGGTTCCAAAAATAGTTGAGAAGGAAACGACTCATGAGATGTGTGTGGCTCTAACCACACTATATGAAGGAAGATCTGTCCAAAGGAAGATGCTTCTGGAGGACCAACTGAGGTTGTTCATGATGAACATAGGAGTGGAGATCGATCCTTTTCTATCCAGACTACAATCAATCCGGGATTAGCTAACTGTCATGGGAGTCAAGGTAGATGCCGATGTCATGGTGAGGACTGCTCTTAATGTAGTCACAGAGGAATAGGAAACTTTTGTCCAAAAGTCTCTTGGGAAGATCAAACCTTCCCAACTGGGACAACATGTGGGCTATCCTCCGACAAGAGGAAATCCGCCGAATGACGAAGAAACAATACATCACTAGTTTGAGAAAAGTGAAGAAGGAAGAATATGAAGATGGAGCCTTGGCATCAAAGAGGCAGCAAGGGAGAGAGAAGCGTGATCTATTGAAGATAAAGTGTTTCCAGTGCGATAAATGAGGAAATTTCGCTAGTAATTGTCCTTAGAAGAAAAAGGACAAGGAAGCTTTTAGCTCCAAGGCTTCTGGGGCAGACGATGGCTTCGAAGATGACGTAGCCATGAGTGCTCATTAACCACAAAAGTGGGGTGACATGGATATGTAGAGCAGGTACAGACTGAAAGCATGATCCTTGAGTAGCCCAACTCTTGGATCACATACGAGCTACGAGAACCTTAAGATGGTAGCGATACAAGTGGAGTAGTGAGTGAAAAGAATCACAGATGAAGCAGAGGTAGAGCTGGATGCTGAGAGGGAGAAACACAATGCAGATGCAGCAACAACAATGCAAAGGGGTTGATGTGACTTCAACAGTGCAGAACATGCTTTCTTACGCAGTGCAGTGCTACAGCAGGGCAGAGGCTTCAGGAGGACAATGCAGCGCAACATCATCTTAGGGGACTTCAGTGTAGAGGCAACGCAGAGGAGGTCTGCTTATGCAGTGCAGAGCTGCAACAATGAAACAAACTCCAAATGACAACAAAGAGCATCAACCTATGGAGCTTTAGTGATCAATATGTAGCCCAACTGACTTGTCTCTCGAAGATTGGGCAGGAGTTCTTCAGTTACTTACCCTTAGCAACTGAGATGCAGTGCATCAGTTGGCAGCATGATGCAACAGATTGAGAGGGAGCTACAGTACAGATGTGGCAGTGGCGGTGACAGTGTCATGGGAAGCAGTACGGGAGAGTAGCAGCAACACAGTGATAAAGGGCAATAGGCCAAGCATCAGCGCAAAGACCCACACTAGATATCAGTGTAGAACTTCGGGATGAAGTATTGTTGCTAGAGCATATTCCTCGCTAAGAGGGAGTGTTGAGATTTTGTGGTGTTGGGGTAGTATCATATGTGTTCTAGCTCCAAAACTTTGTGGAGGGACTAGAGTACATGATATCTACAAGACCCAGAAAGAGATTTAAGAAATTCCATCGTGTTTAAGAGATATTTAATTAATTAATATTTTTAATTAAGGACCCGAAGTCTAAATTAGGAAAATTAAAATATTAAAGTTAATTAAATTAAACATGTGATGAAAATTACTGAAGCCACACAGATCAAGCTTTCTTTTAATATTAGTTGTGGATAAGAGATTAGATCACAGTCGTTGGTTTCCCAATGAGAAAAGTATAAAGGAAAGTCTTGGGGTCAGTTGGAGAACACATGCAGTGGCAGAGCACTGAGACTAAGCTGAAATTATAGGGCATGGTTTGCTAAGAATTTTAGAAGTGTTTAAGCTACAACGAGGGGTAGTGTTGGCGAGAGGGATGGTTTGATCCCATGCCAAGAGTGACACAAGAGGAAGAGAAGCAGTTGACTGAGAAACGCAGAGGGGGAAGCAACTACGCTGAGCAGACACAACCCAGCAGGGGCAACACAAAGGCTTCAAGGACTACGCAGGGCTGACGCAGGCCCATAAAGCGCAACACAGAGGTAGCAAGAGGCCAGCAGGGCTAACACAAGCCCAACTAGGGCAGCGCAGGGGCAACATAACCCAGTCTGGGGTGATGCAGGCCCTTCCTGAGCAATGCAGAGGCTAACATAGAGGGCTTTAGAGCAACACTAGGGTTTCTGACGACTAAAAAGGGTTGAGTTCTATAAATCTCGTTTGAGGGTGTGAATCAATCAATTTTTATGTCTCCAGAACAGAGGTATAGCTGCAGATTATTTATTTTCTCTGTCAGGTTAACCAATTCAGTGCCCAATTTTTTTGTACTTAGAATCTACTTAATAACAAAACCCTCCAGTAGCCAGAAGACTAGTTTTCCCGCATTGGGCTTTTCCAAGGACAGCTGTCCAGAAAATCTTTGTGTGTCATTTTGTCATTGTGCATGTATTCAGTTTAGATCTGTATGTGTGTAGGATGTTAAGGTATTTACTTCGATGTTAATTTTGAATATTTCACATTAATAACTTAATGTAAGTAGGAGAAGTAAACTTGAAAATTAACAATATCTTTTCTGTTTGAGATATTCAAAAATTTTCACAGAAACAAATATAGAGTATGCTGGGCCTAGCTTAGCAAGAATGGAATAGATAAGACTACCATCTTTCTTTTTGACCTTACAACCTTCTAATAGAAGTCTAAGGGTCTTGAATTTGGACAATAAATCTTCAATAGAGGAGAAATTATTGGGGTCCAAAGAAAGCAACTCATTTTCAAGTTGGTGGGCTCTGATTTCATTTTGAATACCAAAAACAATATTTAGTTTATTCATAGCTTCATTAGGGGAGTCAATTGATTGGATATGGAATCTAAGATCTTGAGCAATGGACATTCCTATCAACCCTCGTGCTTGATCTTGCTTATTTTCCCATGTAGCATGTTTATCTTCATCGGTAGGTTTAGATTCTAGTCTTGAGGCTATTCTATAAATCCCTTTACTTCTAAGTAAGTCTACCATGTAGGATAACCATTGGAAATAACTGGTGCTGTTAAGAACAACCAGGTATGAAATTTCTATTTTTAAAAACTGAAGCTATAAAGGTTGAAACTAATTGCTCCAATGGAAATATCTTGAAAAAATACGTCGGTTAAAAAAAACGGCCATGAAAACGGTTTCCGGATGAAGAAGTTATGCCTTTTTGAAGAAAATTTGTAGTACATGCCGAGTAGTCACGTGATAGGTTGAAGGTTGATGATGAAGTTGTACTTTTTTTTTTCTCTTTGGGGTGCGTGCTTTTTTTCTGTAAAAAACAACCACACAAACAACAAAAAAAATATACAGGCCTCACGACAGAATGTTATATTTTTGGTTTGTATGCCTGAAAACTAAATATTTTTCTCGCTATTTTTTATTTCCTGAGATCACACAAAGTCATGGGGAAAGAGCATACGTAGGAGAAAAGTCCCGTATTCCTGTTTCTGGTTTTCCAAATCGCACAGAGCGCAAAGAAAATAGCATACGTAGAGAAGAGGGTATAGATCTGGTAGTAGAAAAATAATTATAAACTGAAATAAAACAAAGAGAAATAAATATAACTGCAATTTTTTTTTGTACCTCCAGATCTAAAATGACATAGCTTGGGCTACCAGAAACTTTTTCACATGAAACGAAAGGGGTTCCTCATTGGAACAGGGGCTCTGGACACAACAGAGCAATTCTCCTAGCTTGAAAATGGTAAAAAATAGTAGACCCGGAAAACGAAAGTCGTATGCAGTCAAACCAACTTCGGATTTGGATCAACAACGGATGTGGCTCTCAAAACAACTATGATACCATGTAGGAATTTACAGGGTAAGTTCCTTAGATCAAACACCAAAGGTCACCGCTCACAAACATATCAAAGATTAGTAGACTAGTATTTAACGTGGTTAAAACCATCGAAGAGGGAAACAACCCACGACCTGAGCCTCGAGATTTTGCATAGAGGCTAAGACGCATGCATTCTCCAAGACCCAGAAATTGTTTAGGAAAATTCCATCCAAAGATGATTTAATTAAAATTAAAATTCCTAAGTCTAAAATTAGGAAATGTGATTAATTAAAGGGTATTAATTAAATCAGGTGATAATCTTCTAGATAAAGGCGTGGATCGAGTCCAAGTTAATTTGAGCCATCGATTAAGATCTAGTCCTGACCGTTGATATGTCAATGAAAAATTATAAGAAGGAGATCGATGGGAACTTGGAGAACACACTTGAGATTTGCATATATCGATTTTACTGGGAGATCGAATTCTCAGGGTGGTAGCACTGAGTTGCTAGAGAGAGATCTAGTGATTTTGTTGCAGTTAGGGGAAAATATAGTAGAATAGAGGAAGGTTTCTAGATCCAAGGAGTGCAAGGCAAGGAAGACAAAGAGAGCCACAAAGAGGCTACACAGTGCCACGCAAAGGCAGCATAAAGCTTTAGAGGGAGTTCACTATTTTTTTAAGAGACAATCAAGATCCAGTGCTAGAAGCGGAGGTGTGAGTCCAGAGGGCCGAGGAGTCGAGTCTCTAGTGGGAAGAAGATTAGAAGGAGAAGGTGATGCAGTCCCTTGAGTTGTGACACAATGATTACGTAGCCTGACGCAGTTACAATGCAGAGACAACGTAGGTCAGCTCATCCTGAGCCAAAGCAGTGTTAGATTGCCAGTGACAGTGTGAGATTTTCTCACTAACACTTTCGTCAGTATTTCTCTGTATCAAATAGCCATTTTGGGAATCCAACGATTTGTACTTAGATTACTACTGCATAATAATAAAACCCTCAGTTGCTGCATTCGTTTTCCCAAGTTGGGTTTTTCCGAGGATGATTGTCTAAAATAACAAAGTATTTTTGTGTGTGTTTATATCTTTCATGTGTTGTATTTTCCGCAGTGTTTTATGTTGAGTAGGATGCAATGTATTTGATTTCGATATTTACTGTGGATCACCATAAATAATTTGTTCAGTTAAATAAAAAATAGGAGAAATCTATTCAGTTGCTGCAGTAGGATTTCATTAGTGAAAATTTCACATGGTATAAGAGCGCAGATAAGAAGCATAGGAGCTCAGTCGCAGAAATAAAGAGGGTGATTCGAGGCATTGCATAGGAATCTGCTCAAAACCCCAGGAGGCCACGCAGTCCAGAGGCCAGCAGGGCATATTTTTGAGGAAATTTGTGTCTTTGAGCGAGCCGACAGAGCACAAAATTTCCAGATCAAGAATTTCCAGAGGCAGAGGGAGAAACACCATAAATTTCTACGTAGATCAGATCTTTAGCTGGGACATAATTATTTCGTAGCAGTAGCTGGCAGAATAGCCTCAGGAGTAAAGAACACACTGAGGGGATTTTATCCTCAGAGAATTTCTAGCCAAGAAATTCTATTTTTCCACGCAGAGCAGCAATAGCCAAGAGAAGATTTTCTAAAAATTCCAAGATCAAAATCTGGAATCCCTATTGAAACAAGCTGAACTACTTCTACTTGTAAATATGATTTAACAAGTTATTAAAACATTTCTTCTTAAAATATTGAAGCAGTTACTGAAGCAACCTTCATTTATTAAAATAAATTTGTGAAAACATAAAATGATCAATAAAAAGAATGCACACACAGGACACCGTTATTTTGGGCAAACATTCTCGGAAAATCCCAATGTGCGAAAACTGGTGCAACATATATGAGGGTTTATGTTATGCAGTAATTTTCTGAATACAATTTGGGATGCCTTTTTGGCTATCCCTGCAGAGAATATGACTGACAAAGAGCCTGGTGAGATTACCTCACACATTGATACTGGAAGTTTGACTGATCAACAACCCTGGATGGCAAGCCCTCTAATGCTCTGCACAGTCTCTGCGTCACTATGCATGGGGACTGCGTGGCTTCTGCACTGATGATCTTCTTTTGGCTGGATCTAACCCTTTGGCCCCTTCTGGTCTCACACCCCGAATTTTTGTCACTAGATGTGACTGATCCAGCACTGCCTCTGCGTGGCATTGCGCTGCCTCTGCTTAGCTGCTACGCTGCCTCTTCAGCGTACTGCCCTCTATATTCTCTGCTGTGTATTCTCCGGATCAGGAAGATCTCCAACCAAAATTACTCTGCCCCTCAACTGCAATCAAGAAGCACTTAGATCTAATTTCCATCCAAGCACTGCTCCGTCAGAAAAATTTGATCTCTAGATCCTCTCGATGTATCTTATAAATGACCCTCAAGCCTTCCTTTATAGTCTTCTCGTTGAAAAATCAACGACCGAGATTATATCTCCAATCAATGGCTAATATTATATTAGACTTGATCTATTTTTTCTAGAAGTTTCACCCACATTTTACATTAATACTGATTAATTATTTTAATTTCATAAGTTAGACTTAGCGTCCTCATTAAAAATAATTGATTTTTCTTATAAAACTGTTTCTGGGTGGAATTTCCCAAAACAATTTCTGGGTTATTTGTAATGCATGTGTCTAAGCCTCTCCACAAAATTTGGGGCTTAGATCACATCCGATGCTACCAAAAATAAACACTTCCTCTTAGCAAGGAATGTGCTCTAACAGATATGCCCTACTGCACACTGCTCTGACTCTGAAGCATCTCCCTCTGTGCTGATGATGTCTGACATGCTGCCCATCAATCACTACATTGCTTATGACAGTGCCACGATCAACACTGCATCCGTACTGAAACTCTCTCTCAAATGATTCATCTGTTGCTAGCACTGCCACTGCTAACTCTGCACTGCAACTCAACTATTGAGAGAAGCAATTGAAAAACATCCATGAATCTGAACAAGTGTTCACGATGCATCTCGATGTTGAAACACTGGCTGCTGCTAGTTCCACGTTGTCCCTTTAAAAAACTACTCTGCATCGCGCCCCTCTGTGCTGCTGCAACTCTGCTCTGCATTGCTGATACTTTTAGTGTTGCTAACTACTACATCTGTTGTTTTTGCACTCCTCTGCACTGACTAAAGACTCCTCTAGCCTGCTACTGTTGATATTGGGCACCTGTAGCAAGGTATGATCCGAGAGATGTATTCCTTAAGGGTCTTGCCCAACTAAATTTCTTCTGAACTTACAACTCAATGTCACCCCATGTCCATCCTTGAGATGCGTGGGAACTCATGGTGTACTCATCTTCATCAATCTTCGCAGTCGCAACCTTAGAATCATGCTTCTTGTCGTTGTCCTTTTTCTTCAAAGGAAACTGGGAAGTGTAGTGACCAAGTTCACCACACTTGAAGCACTTGATTTTCGAGACACCTTTCTTACATCTCCACTTCTCCTGCTGCCCTTTAGATGCAAGGGATGCATTTTCTTCCTCCTCCTACTTCACCTTCGATCCACTGCCATTGCTGCCATCAAGTTCGCACTTGACCAAGTCTCTCCTTAGCTCTTCTTGCTAAAGAGAATCCCACATATCTTCCCAGCCTGGAAATGTTGCTCTGCCCAAGATACTCTGGACAAATACCTACCAATCATTAGTGACTGCATTCAATGCCAATATCACCATCACTGTAGGAGAATGGGTAGATCCCATTGCTGTAAGTTGGTCATGAATCTCCTGAAGTCTCGATAGGAACGAAAAAATACACTCACCTTTACGTATCTTCTCCATCCTTAATTACTGCTCCAAGTACATCTTCCACTTCTTGGAAGATCCCTCATATAGCATGGAAAAGGCTTCCCACATCTACCTGACAGTATATTTTCCTGCTATATGGGACACTATGTGATCTTTGACCCCATACAGGAGTAGCCTTTTCGCCTTCGCCATATCAGCCTTGTAATTTTTCAACGAATCTGGATCTGATGGGAAAACTACCGTGCTCTCCATGAAAATCTTCAGATCGTCACCATCGAGAAGTCAAGTGATCATTTTATTCCTGATCACGTAGTTGGCGGCTCCCTCCAACTGGTCCTGATCTCTAAGCCCGTGAGCTGCCATGCCTGTAAAAATTGTCAAATTTGATCCTCTTCTTCCCCCTTATGCGCAACACTAGAAAATATTATGCACTCCTTGTGGAGCTCATAGATCTGTTGCCTGTATCTACTGCTTATATCTTAGAAAAACTGAAATTCCTCGGTTAGGAACTTCCTGAGGAAGAAAATTCCCTCACTATGCTGCTTCTTCTGACGACTTTTCGCCTGGAAAAATCAAAATATGCCTTCAGAAATTGCATCCCACCAACTCTGTGCTGCCCCCTCTGCCATGGAAAAATTACGATCTGGAGATCTTATCTCTTTGTCGACTCACTCAAAGAGAGACCTTCCCGGGTTTTTCAACCCTCCTGGCCTGGACTGCGCAATCCCTCTGGGGATTTGAATTTATGCTTTCTGCAGCTCTTCGGCCTCTGACTCAGCACTGGATCTTCTATTCATGTTTCACAATACACACTCTCATACCATGTTAAAATTCCAAGATCAATATCTAGAATCCCTACTGCAACAAGTTGAACTACTTATCCTACTTGTAAATTCGATTTAACAAGTTATTAAAAGATTTCTTCCTAAAATATCGAAGCAGTTATTGAAGCAACCTTCACCTATTAAAATAATGCACAAATAGGACGCCGTTATTTTTGGACAAATGTATCCACAAAAAACCCAATGCGGGAAAACCAGTGCAACAGATCTAAGGGTTTATATAATATGCAATACTTTTCTGAATACAATCTGGGATGCCTTTTTGGCTGTCCCTACAGAGAATATGACTGACAAAGAGCCTCGTGAGATTACTTCACATAATGATACTGGAAGTCTGACTGATTAGAACCTCGGATGGCAAGCCCTCCATTGCTCTGCACAGTCACTACGCAGTCTCTGCATCACTCTGCGTGGGGACTACATGGATTCCATGTTGATGATATTCTGCTGGCTGGATCTGACCCTTTGGCCTATTCTGGTATCACACCCCGACTTTTCGGTACTAGATATAACCGATCCTCAGCTAAATCTCAAATCTGCTCAAGGCTGCAACACTGACTCTGCATGGCACTGCGTCTGCGTAGATGCTAGACTACCTCTTCTGCATACTCCCCTATATCTTCTATGCTGTGTATTCTCTGGCTTAGGAATATCTCCAACCAAAATTACTCTGCCCCTAAACTGTAGTCAAGAATCACTTAGATTTGATTTTCATCCGAGCACTACTCTCTTAGAAAAATTTGATCTCTAGATCCTCTCATTGTATCTTACAAATGACCCTCGAGCCTTCCTTTATAGTATTATCATTGACAAATCAATGACCGAGATTAGACTTCCAATAAACGACTAATATTATATTAGACTTGATCTGTTTTTTCTAGAACTTTCACCCACTGTGTAGATTAGTACTAATTAATTATTTTAATTTCCTAAGTTAGACTTAGGGTCCTCACTAAAAATATTTATTTTTTCTTATAATTTGTTTTCTGGTGGAATTTCCCAAAATCATTTATGGGTTATTTGTAATGCATATGTCTAAGCCTCTCCACAAAATTTGAGGCTTAAAGCACATATGATGCTACCAAAAATCAATAGATGTACCCACTCCAACAAGGAGTGCGTAGAGCGAGTCAACAACTGTGCAAAGGGATAGAGGCATAGTTCAATTTTTTGTTTGGTGATATGGACATGTATTCTAAATACCCCATAAATCGTTTGGTGAAATTCCACTCAGATTGTATTCTATAGAAATAATTAATTATTTTTAAAGGGGCCCTAAATCTAAACTTAGGAAAATAAATAATTAAAGTGTATTAATAGAATATGAGTGAGAATGATCTATAATACATGGATCAAGTCAAAAGTTAATATTAGCTGTTGATTAGATATCTAATTTGGGCCGTTGAAATATCAATAAGAAGATTATAAGAATGACTTGAAGGGTCATTTGGAAATTACATTTGTGGAGACATAGAGGATCTAGAGATCGATTTTTTTTACAGAGCATTGCTCAGAAGAAAATCATATCTAAGTGATTCTTGATTGCAGTGAGGGGCAATAGATCCGGTTGGAAGATTTCCTGAGCCGGAGAGTACACAACATTAGAGACAGAAAGAGCCACAATAACAATGTAGAGCCAATGATGCAATGCTTACATAGTCACTATGCATAGCTAGAGGGAAATTCATTTTCTAGCTGAGGAGACAATGCAGAGCCAGAGTCAGATCTCAGAGAGATTTTTCAGAGGGCCAATAGGCTTCAGTTTCCATCTAGAAGTGAGACCAACGTAAAGGAAGAAGGAAAATTGTACTTGTAGCGTAGAGCTTGCGTGGGTGATGCAGTCACTACGCAGAGGCAACGCAGGGCAGTCCAATATTGGTGCAGATCAATGCCAATTTCCCATGGAGGAGTGAGGTTTATCTCACGATATCTCCTATGTTAGTTTCTTTGTATGATTTGACAGTCTCATCAATCATATAATTGTACTCGGAATTTTTTGCATAATAACATAAACCCCTAAATCTACGGTATCAGTTTTCTCGCATTGGGTTTTTCCAGGGACATTAGTCCAAAAATAATTGTGTCGAATGGTTGTGTAATATGTGTGTTAATATTTTTTTACACACGTGTATTTCTTCCACAGTTTAATTGTGTAGGTTGTAGTGAATGGATTTCAATATTTACTTGTAGAACATAGTAAATAATTTGTTAAGTAAATAAAAAATAGAATACTTTCCATCAGTTGCTGCAGTAGGATTCCTGAGTTTGATGGAATTTTCACACTTGTCTCTACGCTTTACCACAATCCACACCGGATCACTTGGCCCTTACCGAGACACCACCCTCAGGATTTACCGTGTATCTCGCCAAAACTGGTCAAGGGATTCCTAGGCATTTGTGAATGTTCCTAAGACCACCTCCACTCTAGATTCCAAAACCATCTGACAATTCCAAAGCTCAAAACCGAGAAAAATCCCATCACACCATGGCTATCCGGAAAAAGGCAAGGCAAGGCTTAAAACCACTATGAAAACCGGGAAAGACTATGCCACAGAAAGAAAAAGAAACAAATACCAACATGCACATAGCATGCATGTCAAAACCAACTAGGAAATCATACATGCAAACTGTTACTTTCAAGTATTCCTTTTGAAGCTTCTTGGTCCTTCTCTTCTTTTCTTGATATTTTCTTTCTTTTCCTTTCCTTTTCCTTCCTTTGCTTGCTTGATCTCCTTCTCCTCTCTAAGTGTAAATCTGAAAATGAATTGAAAAAAGGCTACCAATTGATGCTATGAGATATTTTTATCATTCATGCCTCTAATTTCTTCAATTTTCCATTTTTTTCCTTCAATTTCCTCCTCACATGCAACCTATGACCTTTCACCTTCTTTTTCTCCTAATTTCCTTTATTTTCATAAATAAATGTACCAAAATACCTTTTTTCCTTTTTAATTCCTTAGCCATTGCCTTTTCCAATTTCCACTTAGCCATAAACACATCTAATGATGCCCAATAGGATATTTTTTCCAAACATTAATCTTGGAATAAGTGTCTCTTAACTGTTGTCTTATTTTTTTCCTTTATTAACTTTTATTACATGAAATTTTAGCCCGGGTCTGTTACAGAACCCCCCCCCTTGGGGAACATCATCCTCCGTGTTAAACCACGCCTATACCTCAGCAAAATCGATGAAAAGCAAACATACTTCCCATGGAGCTTTATAACTTAGCTCGATGCAGTATTTATAATGAATAACCTGCTCAAAAGAAAAAATGATCATGAGAACATGACAATATAACAACCATACCACTTATTGAAGTTTTATAACTTATCTCATGGTGGTATTTACAATAGAAACCATACATAAATATGTACAAATACCAAAACTTCTTTGCCTCAACTGGAAAACATTGAAGGATACATAGCCCACATCTGATCTGCCATCTCCCATGTAGCTTCTTCGAGCCCAAATTGCTTCCACTGCACTTTAACTTTCTCTATGGCTCTGTTCTTCAGCATGATTTGTTTTCGCTGCAACATGCACTGAGGTTCCGACTGGAATTATCCTTCTTGCTCCACCTACAATACAAACCAATCAATAACATGTTCAACATATTTTATATACATTTTAAGTAATTAAACATGAAAAAAATCATGGAATTTCACTGTTGGAGGAAGTGAAAGTCGATAGGCCAATGGTACAATCCTCTCAAGGATCTCAAAAGGACTGAAATATTGTGGTGCCAACTTGATATGTGATCCATTCCCCAAGGAGCTCTTCTTGGGCTTGATGCACAAATACAAATGCTCACGAACCTGAAACTCCTTAAATGCCCGTTGTTGGTTTGTATAACTCATATATATATCACGTGTTGCATTAGATTCTTCTTTATAACTCGAGTTTCTTGTTCCATATCTGCCAACATGTTCGGTCCAATAAGTACCATGTTCACTGGATCACTCCAGCTGATGGGAGTATTACAATTCCACCCATACAATGCCTCGAAAGGACTCATCCTCAATGACTCCCGATAACCATTATTATATGAAAACTCAACCAATGGAAGGTACTCCTCCCATTTCCTCTGCTAGTGCATCGCATCCATCCTCAACATGTACTCCATGATCATGTTGGACCTCTATGTTTGTCCATCTGTTTGTGCATTATAGCCTGTACTAAATGCCAACTCTGTCCCCAAACCTACAAACAACTCCTTTCAAAACTTGGAAGTGAATTTGGCATCCCTGTCTGATACAATGTTCTTCGAAACACCATGTAATCTCACAATATCCCTGATGAAGACATGTGCCACCTCACTAGTTGAATATGTAGTCTTTACCATAATTAAGTTAGCCACCTTGCTCAACCTGTCGATCACAACCATGATAGAATCATGCAACCTTGCTGTCCTTGGAAGACTTGTAATAAAATCCATGTAAATGACCTCCCATTTCCATTCCAGAATCCGAATAGGATGTAATGAACCACATGGATGCTTACATTCCGCCTTCACCCATTGACAATCCAAACATATAGCCATGAACTCTGCCACATCCTTCTTCAGATTATTCCAATAGTATAACTTCTTCACCACCGTCAATGTCTTCTAGTATCTTGGGTGACCCGAGTATGGCTTGACATGAAATTACATAAATATAAGCTTCTTGAGCTAACTGTCATCCGAAACATAGATCCTGCCCCTAAATCTCACCAAACCATCTACAGTGAGACGATAGTTTGCATCCTGATCACCTACACCTGCACATGTACCTGTACCTGTACTCTGATGCAACTTGTGCCTGAGCTCCATATACCTGTCATCCTGTTGTCTTGCCTATAAGATATGATCCTGTAAGTCTGTCCCATAGGAACTCATAACTGCTATATGATTCACCCGTACTTTCTTGTTGAGAGAATCTGCAACCCTGTTCTCCTTTCCCTTAATGTATTTGATCTCTAAATCAAATTCATGAAGGGTGGAAAACCATCTAGCTTGCCTGGAATTCAGATTCAGTTGGTCAAACAAATATATCAACCCATTTTGATCACTCAACAATACAAACCTCCTGCCAAGAAGATAGTGCCTCCACATCTTCAACGCATGAATAATAGCTACCAACTCAAGATCACGATTCATGTAGTTGTATTCGTGCTCATTAAATTTCTTGGATTCATAGCATACCACCTATCCCTCCTGCATAAAGACTCCACCAAGCCCTCTCTTGCAAGCATATGTACACACTACAAATTCTTTATTTGGATTTGCAATCTTAAGAAATGGAGCATTGGTCAACAATTTCTTTAACTGCTCAAAACTCGCTGCACATTTTTCCATCTATTTGAACTTCTTACCTTTCCTCTGCAAAGATGTAATATGATATGCAATGCGCGAGAATTTCTTGATGAACCTTTTGTAGCAACCTACTAATCCCATAAATGATCTGACTTCCTTCACATTATTAGGAGTTTCTCACTCCATGATGGCTCTCATATTTTTTGGTCATCTAACCTATTATCATTAGATGGACCCAAGTACATCATGTGAGACCAATTTTACTCCAAGTAAAATTGCTTTCACTATGAAAATAACTTAGTAAATCACTTTTATTAAGTTGTTTGTGGTCTAAATAGGAAACCCCATAAGGAAATATTAAATAAATATATATTTGTTTGATTTTCCTCAAGAAATAATTAGTTAAACAATAGTTTAATTAATATTTCTGGTTATATTTAACCCAAAACAAAGAAATTAATTAGATAAATCATTATTTATCTTATTATTTTCTAAAGAATAATTGTTTAAATCTTATTTAAATAATATTATTTGTTAAATATGACTAATTCACCCTTAAATAATTAAATAAATAATTATTTATTTGATTATTACTCAACCATATCCTTAAAATGATAAATAAATCATTTATTTATTTATTATTACTTAATCACATCCTTAAAATGATAAATAAATTATTTATTTATTTATTATTTACAAATAAGGGGATTTGACTCAAGTCAAATTCCTTTTCCCTCCAACAAATATAATAAAATATTCCATAAAAGTTGGATCTTGATTTGGTTAATAATATTTTAATTATACACCAATATCTAGACTAACTCAATATTTTGTTATAAATAGAAGGGTTTTCCCATTCATTTGTCACCTTTTGTTGCCTAAAGATCACTCCGGATCTCAACTCTTGGTCTGGCTATTGATCCATTATCATAGCCATATTTTTTCCATTTTTTGTCTGGGTTTTCTACACCATCAAGAGAGAGGAATTCTAAATCTGAAGTGCCGAGGTCTTACAAGAACCCATCCCATTGAGGAGAACAGGGAACACCCTCTTGTGTTTTCCTCCCAGGTGCCATTAATAAAAATTTCATTGGATATATTCTTGTCTTGTCTATTGGATCTATGGAGTAAATTTTATTTTTCTATTGTTTAATGTCTTCTAATGCATAGATCTAGATTTTTGCAGCATTTGTCTTGATCATCTAACTGCAGATCTGGAGATATTAGCAATCATTTATACTGTTAGGGCTATTTGTTATGCGCAGCTAAAGTGGTTTTTTTTCGTACACCTCGAATCAAGATTCATACTAACAACTGACGACTCCACACGGGTTTACCATTACGACCGCTGTCGTTTTTCTGATCCTTGCATATCCAGTTGCTTCAAACCCTAGGATTTCTCTTTAGCCCCTTGTTTTTCCCATTCTTGATGTTGTTTTTAACCCATAAAACCCTAAAACGATAAAAATTCTAACTTCCGCGTGTTATCGGACCCATTGCGCAGGTGACAGACATCAGCTGCAGTTGAGACGACAAATTTTTCTAAAACCTGCCGCTAAGAGTGCCGGAAATGTAGGTCGCACTTTTCTGCCCAAAACCTGTGACCTGGACCTCCAGGGCACACTTTACAGCCCAAAAAGTGCGACCTCTGCTGAAAACAGACCAAAAACTGTGACCTGGACTTTCTGCAGGGATTTTTCTGAAAGTTTTCTGGGTTTTGCTGAGCCTTTGTTCAGGGTTTTCTGACCTCCGTCTTCGCCCGTTTTGGACCTGTACTTGTTATGTTTCGCTCAACTAAGTGGGAACCTAGCCCCCTAGGGCTTCAGTACCCTCCACTTTTTGTGGAAGAGTGTTTGTTGTTGCAGGTTGTCTGAAATTTCAGAGTCTTCAACCATTTTTTCAGATCTGATACCTCATCTTCAGATCCACTTCAGATCGGCTTGTTATCCATCCAAGTATCCTCTTTTAGCTTTGTTTGGGTTTTCCTTTAGGGTTCACTCCGCTTCCCTCCTGGAGATAGCCTTTTGCCACCTCTTTTTACAACAATTTTCCTCTGATTTGTTGCTATTTTCTGCACCACTTTCCAGCAGATTTTGTCTTTTAGATCTCTGTCTCTCTTGACCCTAGATCTATTAGCCTTTTTTAGTGTGTTTAAATTAGTTTTTTACTCACCTATAGACTATTTGTTGAGAGACCCACCTCCTTGGGTTTATATTGGTGCATTATTAGCTGTTTACTTTCTGTTTTGCAGGCCTATATACTGACATTTGCAGGTTTTTTTACAGCTATACAACACACTTTTTTTTTTTTCTCTACAAACGTCTGGGTTTAAAAATTAAAATTTACACACTTTTACACACACACCCTAAGTGAAAAAGGGCTTGGTTAACACCGCCAAGAAAAGACTCTAAAGCATTGAAATCAATTGATCCTACACCTCTCTGCCCTTATTTCGACATTGTAATCAGTTGATCTTGCACCTCCTTGCCCTTGTCGGTCTCTTTTTCCTTTGTGCCGTGTTTGTGTCGTCACCATTGCGCCACCAAGGCATTCCTCTCAGAGACTTCTTTGCCTTCATCCTTAGTTTCCGGTAGGGAGACTTACTTATGCTCATAGGATTCGAGTTATTCCTCAACCGAGTCTGCACTCTGACTCTTCTTCTGGTCCCTTGGGTTCTCCTTCTCGTTCCGCCTTTGGTTCTCCCCCTGTCACCTTCACCATGTCTGGTGCAAGACCTAATATTGGTGGTAACCCCAGCCCTCGCGCTGGGAATACCATTAGTGGGACCGCAACGGACACTATCTCGGCTGCACCCTTGCTCCCTTTCATGGCAGGCCTCAGCCTCCCCGACTTCGACCAGTTGATAAACGACCCTATACACCATGACGCTACTTGGCCTGCTATGCTAACAAAGCTCCCTTCAGGCATCCCAAAGTTTGAAGGTCTTGCTGGACAAGATCCCTCAAATCATGTTAGATCTTTCCACATGTGGTGTTCGTCTAATTCCATTACCGATGACTCCGTCCGTCTTCGGTTGTTCCAACGAACGCTTACTGGTGAGGCTTCTAAGTGGTATGTTGATCAGACCCCTTCCTCTCATACCACCTTTGCGACTCTTGCTCGGGCCTTTTTGTCTTATTTCCAGCTTCCCCTTCGTTACGACACTGGGACCGAGCTCTTGACCTCCTTCCGTCAATCATCTGCGACCTGCCTATCCGACCATGTTCAGGAATGGCGGAGAAGGAGCTTATGTCGAGCCCCTACCTTTGAAAACCGTGTCTATATGGACTGGTTCCTTAGGACTCTCTTGCCACCTATCGGAAAAGACATCGCATCGCATTTTCCTCAAACCGAAGAAGCCGCTCTCCAAATTGCGTTAAAATACGACCTGATCTACGCTCAGTCGGGTTATGTTTATACCGTTCTACCTGATCTTCCTAGACCCGGTGGTGCCAACGCACCGGGGGCATCTCACGCCGCCGACGGTATCGTTGGATCTCTCTTTAATTCGTATGCTCAACCTCCCATGGGCTATGGTTTCTCTTAGGCAGGGGACAACTCCTCCGACACTTTTCCCCCTCCCGGTAGCACGTATACAGGACACGGCATGCCTCCTCCTTTTTCCCAACCTCCTTGTTTACCACATTGCTACCCAAACTCCTTATTATCCGTATCCACGGCCTGGTGCTCTAGCTCCTACAGCAATAGCACCTCCTCCTCCCTTGCCTTCTTAACCCCCGCAACAGCAATCACCACCCCCTCCGAGGTAGGTGTACGCACAACAGGGCACGACTAATCCTCCTCCCTCAAAAAGGAAGAGGAAAGGCAATCAAAATCAAGCTGCCTATGGTAATCTTGGACCTAATCAAGGTAATGCTCCTAACACTACTCAGCCCAAGCAGGATAGGCCTCTTCGTACGAACAAGCCCTGTTCTTGTTGTGGTGTTTATGGTCATTATATGCATGATTGTCCTCTTCTGCCACAAATGCGACAACTATGGGAATCTCAAGCAACATTAAGAGGACAACAAGCCATCCCTTCTGTTCCTCCTAGTCCTGCACCTAGTCAGCCAGATGTGCTTACGGATCCTTTCCCTCAACAGGGATTTGTGGCTACCCAACCACCTGAAGGACAGGTGGCCACTCAATCTCTTCCATTTGGTTCCCCCGATTACCAGATTTTCATGATGTCCTCTGATCAGCCTTCTGAACCTTCTTCTCCTAGCCCTTTACCTTCAGTTGGTAATCATGACCCCCTTTACCCTCCTGTGATGGTTCCTCTCGGCCTCAACCATATTGGCGCCATCCCGCCTGGTCATTACCCCTCTGGTCAGATACCGTTCCTAGCTCCCCCACCAGGAGTGTACACAATACCTGTTATGGCCACCCTCTCTCTTTCTAACCTGACCCTTGGGATTCCCGTTTGGTACCTCGATCCTCCAGCCGCTACCCCGCCTGGTCAACCTAAACCTTATCTCGCTTTGACCCCGGTTCAACCAGTCCCTATGACTTCTCCCGCTGCAACACTGCCTCATTCACCTCAACAGGAACCACCTCCTGTTGCGACCGTTTCGGGTAAGAAGGGAAAAGCTCGCAAGGGGGCATCAAAGGATAAGGCTACCCCGAAAAACCGTGCCCCCTCTCGGCCTCCAAAGCGTACCATCCAATGTGATTTGTGTGACGGTGTCGGCCATGCCACCCATACTTTCCCAGACTTGCCTCACCTCAAGTCCATGGTCAATGAGTCGTTTCCGGAATCTGATATCCCAGAGGTATATGTCACTATACCCAATTCAATCCCGAAACTCAAACCATTGCGCGCAAATCACCCTTGTGCTTTATGTGATTTCCATGGCCATTAAATCACCTGTGTCCTCGCCTCAAAGAGTATCGTTCCTCTTTAGAAGCCTTACGCCAATTCGAGTCTGAGCGCCATGAGTCACCCACTCCCTTATATTCGCATCTTGCTTCGGCAACACCCGAGGACATAGATGCTCCCATTAACTTTTCCCCTTATGATGTTGAGATAACGGGGCCTTGGTCGGAAGTCCACGATGAGACCTCCCCTGATGTTTCACCTGACCTCCCTTCAACCCCCTCCCTAGTCTCAACATTGGTAGATCCTTTGTCTACTCACTCTCCCGCTACCCCTTGTGACGATGCACATACGAACCTCTCCTCTCATGATGAGGAGTAAGGTTGTTTCGTCGCGTCAGGTGGTCTTTCTTCCATCAGTCACCCCATCTTCTATTACGATGACAACATTATGGAAGTAGCGACCACTCCTGACTTTATCTACCCCCCTTACATCAAACTCGTGCAGTCGAACCACATGCACCGTGTGGCCATTACATTGACACCCAATGTTTGGGTAAGGGGGGCACTCATGTTGGAGAGACTAGGAGAAGCAATTCTTCAACACTCTCCTAGTGAATCTAGTCGTGACGACTCTAGTCCCATTATTCTTCCACATTTAAAAGAACTTTTAGAGTCCCATATCACTTCAAGATCACTCTAGGAATGATATCCCTCATCATTCCTTCATTTTTCATCAGCAACCCAGTCTCATAGACATTGTGGTTGACCAACCTATAGGTTTTCTGGGAGAACATCAGTTCATTATCCCAATACTATCTTTGGGGTATTAGCACCATATGTGCCAACCTAGAAACTTAAAGTCCATTTGATTCAAATAGGCAGTACCAAAAGAGATTGGTCATCGTCTATTTCCTTTCTCAAACTGCGTAACCATACCAAAAAAAAATGGCGCACCACATCATTAAAATGTGTTTAGATTTCCCTTTTTCTCAATACATTTTGGAATGTCCACAAAATGCTTGGAGGCACCTGTGCCCCTCAACCATAAAAATCCCAGATCTCAGCCAAAAATAGCATAGAAAACCCATTTTTTCTGACAGGTCACACTGTACAGGTCATTTGCTAGGGCAGGTCATAGTTTTCTGCCCAGAACTTGCTACCCAGGTCACAGAACAGACCCCAAAAAGTGCAACCTCACCCATTCATGAGCACCGTGTACCTAAACTGAACTTTCAATCCATGAAAATGAAAGAGTAGGATTAGGCCTCTTACCTACAACTGATAGATATCAAATTCCAACAGTCAGTTTATTCACTACAATTACCACAAGCCTTAAGGCCTCCTCTCCTCACAAAATTTACCATAACTCCACCAGAAAATAAGTGAATCTCGAAGGAAAATGCCTTATTAAAAGAAAACCCCTGATTTTTCTTTCGATTACTCCGACCAAATTGTAGTTTAGTTTGACGAACCATATATACCATTGGAAAGATCTCACCAAGCTCTCAAATGGGTATCTATTAGCTTTTTTGATTTGATACTTCACCAGGACACATTTTGTCCAACAAGCGCCACTTCACCCCTCCACAAAATTTAATTTCTTCACTTCCAACACTCGTACTGGGGGCTGTCATTTTGCCTCCTTTTTTTATTCCGCTACACAAGTAACAAACTTTTTCGTCGTAGTTGCCATATTGTGCTCATGCTTTTATGGTCGCCATTGGACCCTTTTACCCCTTGTGTGGCGACACCACTTGGTCACCCTTGTTAGAGCATCAAGGTTGGTCATCATTGCTTTCCGTGGAGTTTTATCCCGAGTTCCTTCCACCCCACTATATTGTACCCCACTATATTCATCCATCCTTCATTTCTTGGTTTCTCTCTCGTGTCGCTCATTATGGCCTTAGATCCCACTATCCCCTCCCCCATGATATTGTGTCGATGGGCGCACCGGGTCATCCATGTTTGTTTATACTCTAACGAGGAAAGTCGTCGAATTGCGCTGCCTCATTTCCCCTCATTTCATCATTATCATTGGTGTCAGTCTGTGAGTCACTCTACTATTTTCTCTCGTGCCTTAGTTGAGGATCCCTTATTGCCTCACCTATGGCGGACCTCCTTCTATCGGCATCAGCTCATTCATTCTAGAAGATAGGTCTAGAGGGCGGTGTAGCTTTGTTCCAGCTTCCACTCTTGTTTGGTGCCTCAGATCAGGCAAAGGAACTCCTTATTTCCCCTTTGACTTGATTTTTTCTCAAATTCACCTCCTTTTAGCATGATCGATATCTGTATACTTGATGGTTCAGTGATACAACAACTGATATCAATGATTCCCGAGTGTGTGTGAGATTTCATAGCCCTCATGAGGGGTGGCCCTACAAGTAGCCCCCCACATACCCGGATGACTTCTTCATTTTAGCCTTTGATGTAGCTCCATAGATTTGATGATACCGGCCTCAGTCGCTTGCAGCGCCTTCTTAATTGCATATATCAGTCAAATTTTTAGAGCCCTCTCCTATTTACAGGGGCATCTGGGTTGTATTCATATCTCATGTACTTAGATATTACTGTACAAAGTCCTAGTTGTTATCCCAGGCACAATATGTATGTGGGATTCATTGTCATGTTATTTATCTGGCTCATGTTTATGCCAGCATATGCTTTATTATTGTGTTCCATGGTTTTCCGGGTGCCTTATTGTTTGTACTATTGCCTCGGTGGGCATAGGTATGCCTCCCCTGCCGCCTATAGCAGGTACTCACTCATCAAAAAGACTTGTCGCACCTGCAAGTCACCTCCTCAGGGTCTAGTTCTTTCAACACTTTGGTTTTGTATACTTCTCTCTCTTTGACTTGCTTCGATGTCTAGTGATTGAGTTCTTACAACATACTTCGGTGTAATGTTGGCTCCTAACGTTTGCACGGCGGGGAGCAATCTATTACACATTTTTTGGTCATATAACTTATTATCATTAGATGGACCCAAGTACATCATGTAAGACCAATTGCAGAAAAGTAGGTACTTCCTATGACAATAACTTAATGATCACCTTTATTAAAGTTATTTGTGGTCTAAACAGGAAACCCCATAAGGAAATATTAAATAAATATATATTTGTTTGATTTTCCTCAAGAATTAATTAGTCAAACAGTAGTTTAATTAATATTTATGGTTATGTTTAAACTCAAAACAAAGAAATTAATTAGATAAATCATTATTTATCTTATTATTTTCTAAAGAATAATTGTTTAAATCTTATTTAAATAATATTCTTTGTTAAATGTGACTAATTCACCCTTAAATAATTAAATAAATCATTATTTATTTGATTATTACTCAACCATATCCTTAAAATAATAAATAAATCATTTATTTATTTATTATTACTTAATCACATCCTTAAAATGATAAATAAATCATTTATTTATTTATTATTTACAAATAAAGGGATTTGACTCAAGTCAAATACCTTTTCCCTCCAACAAATATAATAAAATATTCCATAAAAGTTGGATCTAGATTTGGTTAATAATATTTTAATTATGCACCAATCTCTAGACTAACTCAATATTTTGTTATAAATAGAAGGGTTTTCCCATTCATTTGTCACCTTTTGTTGCCTAAAGATCACTCCGGATCTCAACTCTTGGTCTGGCTATTGATCCATTATCATAGCCATATTTTTTCATTTTTTGTCTGGGTTTTCTACACCATCAAGAGAGAGGAATTCTAAATCTGAAATACTGAGGACTTACAATAACCCATCCCATTGAGGAGAACAGGGAACACCCTCTTGTGTTTTCATCCTAGGTGCCATTAATACAAATTTCATTGGATATATTCTTGTCTTGTCTATTGGATCTATGGAGTAAATATTATTTTTCTACTGTTTAATGTCTTCTAATGCATAGATCTAGATTTTTGCAGCATTTGTCTTGATTATCTAACTGCAAATCTGAAGATATTAGCAGTCATTTCTACTGTTAGGGCTGTTTGTTATGCACAACTAAAGTGGTCTTTTTTCGTACACCTCGAATCAAGATTCATACTAACACCTTCCTTGGAAACAACATGTCCCAAGTAGTGTACATTTTTTTGAAAGAAAATACACTTTCTAATCTTAGTGTACAAATTATGCTCTCTTAGCAATCTCAACATTGTTGCTAAATACTCAACATGTTCTTCGTCATTCTTAGAATATACCAAGATGTCATCAATGAATACAATAACAAAGTTGTCCAGATAAGGATGCAGCACACTATTCATCAAACACATAAATGGAGCCGAGGAATTAGTCAAACCAAATGGAACTACAACAAACTCATAATGACCATACTTGTTCCTGAAGGTGATCTTGTAGATGTCCTATTCTTTAATACGTACCTGCTGATATCCTGATCTCAAGTCAGTCTTAGAGAACACTACTTCTTCCTTCAACTGATAAAACAAGTCATCAATCTTCGGGAATGGATACTTGTTCTTGATCGTCACTTTGTTCAGCTGCCTGTCATCAATGTACAACCTGAGAGTACCATACTTCTTCTTTACGAACAATGCTGGGGCACCCTAAGGTGATATACTTGGCCTAATGTATCCCTTTCCAATCATTTCCTTTAGCTGTAACTTCAACTCTACTAACTCTGGCGTGCTCATCGTGTAAGGTGCCTTTGATGATGGTGTTTCCCGTGGTACCAACTCAATAGAAAAATCTACTTCCTTATGAGGAGGTAAGTTTGGAATATCTGCTAGAAACACATCCTGAAACTGCTGCAATACAAGATACCTTTGGAATATTTCTGCATCCTCAACATCCTTACCTTTGTCAATGGAAATATGCACTGCAAACATCACACAACATTTTCTGCAACTGTGCTTAGCCTGCATGGAAGTAACCATCCTCACTGGTGTATGCTTCTTCTTTCCCTACAAAATTCTCTTTTCTCCATTATCCTCCAAGAACTTAATGGAATTTTCATGACAGTCTACTTTGGTCTTGTGAAGGTACATCCAATCCATACCCAAAAGCATGCTATATGATCCCAATGTAAGTACATTCAAATGTGTTGTTGTAGGCATACCGTTTAACTGAAATGCACAAAATCTTACCCAATGGTGAACTCTCTTCTTAGTACCTATAACCAACTGCACCAACCAAGATTCTACATGCACTTCTTTTCTCAAGCCACACTTATCCACCAGGCCAGGATTAACATAACTATAATTAGATACAAGATCAATCAAAATAGCGATAACTTGATCAAAAAGCTTACCATCCATCTCAATGATAGATGCTTGGTGATCCGCCCGCTCGCTGTCCACAAATGCATACATCCGAGGAATTCTATGACCAAATTCCCCAAATGTATGCGCCTCCTGAGCACTATAGATATGGGGTCTACCACCTTGATACTATAGACAATCCTTCTTGCAATGATCCTTGCCACATATCCAACAATGCAATGGTTCTATACCATCACCTCTAGTTTGATGCTCTCTAGGTTGCAATCCATGTCCCTTCTCAACTGAACTGAAATTCTTGTAAGGAACAATATTTTATTTCTCACTTGCATATTGAGGTCTTCCTCTCTTTGGTGGCCATCTTCCTTTAGCTTTCTCATTTCCTTTCAAGTCACGCTTAGGCTCAACTTTGTGTTTTGACTACTCATAAAAATGCTTCATATTTCAAATGGCTTCTTCCAGTGATCTAGGCTCATCAAACTCAATTCGATCTCTGTATGCTACTGTAAGCCCACTGATGAATCTCTGAACCTTGGCCTTCTCCTCCTTGAGGTAAGACACATATCTCAACAACTCCAAGAACCTACTAGTATACTCATCATATGTCATGGAACCCATCTGCAACTCATAAAATTTCTTAGCTATGGCATCATATTACCTCTCTGACAGGTACTTCTTCATGAAGAGTCTCTCAAACTCATCCTAAGTCAAGTCATCCTCCTGAATACATTTAGCATTCTTCACATCCTCCCACCATATATCTGCTTTCCCTTTAAGACTGAAAGTGGCTCTTTTGGCTTTCATGTTCTCTGTATAATTTTGCAATCTGAAGAATTTCTTCAACCTAAGCAACCATGCCTCTGCATCTTCTGACTTCTTCATCTCTCCATCGAAGGTAGGCGACTTGAATTTATTGAACTCTTCAGGAAGGTATTCACCCATCCTATAAGGGTGATGATGATGACGATTATGATGATGTGTCATGTAAGAGAAACTAGAATGATTCCCATACATACCGGTCCTCCTGTCAGGTGCATCCAATGATCTGCCACCTCTAACTATGTCCCCTCTATCCAAACTGTGTCCAGACTGAGACTTGCTACCATAGGCTCCATTAGTATTTCCCTTTCGCTCCTGGATGATCCTTATCTGTCCCTATTTCTGCAACTCCGACAAGCTCTGAAGAATCGTTGCATTAACCTCTATCTGCTTTTCCTGAGCCCTTGCAAGTCTTTCTTGAGCCTCAACCAACCTGTCATTGTCTGCCTTACAAATTCTGATCTCTGCCCTTAAGCTCCTCAATGTGTTTACTACACTAAGAGAATACTCATCTCCTTGCTTCCCAACTGATATGTAGGAAGAGTCACGGGAACTATAGTATACCATTTTTCTTTTCATCCTTGATTCTCTTCTTCCTGCAAGTATATCATGTCAGAAAAATAAATAGATACAAAAATAAAATCCATACCTTATTTTTGTTCAGGGGAGACTTATTTCATTTGCAAGATCAGTCCACATTAGCATGTACATGTACAATCATAAACATATCCAGATAATTAGAATATCAACATATACCATCATGCATGGCCATACCAACAGTATACCCTGACCCCATGCACGACGACAATAACCACATGTTGTCAAGGTCATGACAACATCAACATTTTCCCAAAGAGAGAACAACCATGCTATGATACCACTTGTGACACCACCTCTCTTCACATATACCCACTTTCACTGACTTACTCAGGGTAAACATGAAATGATGGGCCGTTATGAAAAGATTCAACCTCCTAGGTGATCTTAAGGAAATGGAGTCGACAAACAAACCTTACTGACTTCCCTTAGGTGCCATAGGACCCTCTAGGAGTAACCCAACTCCTCCAGGTGTCCATCCCTTGAGCCCACTTTACCTTTCCATGAGTTTCACCCCAGTCGCTCCGTTTCCAAGCCATCCATGCGACTAGAAACTCCCAGTCACTCCCACAGGCCTGCATCAATGCGACTGAAGCCTTTTTCTGTCAGTGTTGTGCCGGCGACTGTGGATTTTAAGGCTAGATTCTAGGGTTGGAGCTAGGCCTCTGCCCAAAAATCCTTGTAACTTCTAGGATTCATAAATTACACAAGAACAATGCTTGTAAACCAAAAACTGACACCAGAACTAGGCCTGACCATCCCCAACCAGGATTGACATTCTGTCAAACACTTCGAAACAATGCAACCTACAGCTCATGAATACAAGACTAAGCACAAGGGACTAAAAATTCATATGATACTTATCAAGAAGGATCACCACCCTCTCCCATTAGTTGTCTTAACATCAATTAAGTCTTGCATCCTTTATTCTTTTAGTTACAAGTAAAAACATGAAATAAACCATGACTAGAACCGGTCACATAACCATGCTTCTAACCAACATATAACCACAAAAATAACCATAAGATAACAACCATTAAAACCACATAATAAAATATACAAAAGAAATAGAACTTAGCTTTCATAAACATAGGCAAGAGCCAATCAGGTTCGGGACATCCACGTACCACCCAATCATAGACATGGTTGAACCAAATATTTCTTTCAGCCAGTCACCCCCATGCCATATTCCAAGCATGAATGTGGGATCTCATGGATAAACTAATCCAAAAACAACCAAGGGAATATAGAGGTTAAACCACCTCCGCCCTCACCATACCGTGATCTCACCTAAACTGACACCGAGATCACTAAACCGAATAGAGCTTGGAATGAATCTGGATCTCATCACTATGCTTGAGGAAGTTTCTGTCTCCTTGTCTCTAGGCTTTACCACAATCTACACTGGATCACTAGGCCCTTACCGAGACACCACCCTCAGGCTTTACCATGTATCCTGCCAAAACTGGTCAAGGGATTCCTAGGCCTTTGGGAATGTTCCTGAGACCACCTTCGCCTCGGATTTCGAAACCATTCGACCATTCCAAAGATCAAAACCGAGAACAATCCTATCACACCATGGCTATCTGAAAAAAGACAAGGCAAGGCTGAAAACCACTGTCGAAACCCGAAAAAACCATGCCACTGACAACAAAAGAATCAAATACCAACATGCACATACCATGCATGTCAAAACGAAATAGGAAATCACACATGAAATCTGTTACTTGCAAGTATTCCCGCTAAAGCTGCTTGATCCTGCTCTTCCTTGCTTGATCTTTGCTTTCCTTTCCTTTCCTTGTCCTTCCTTTGCTTGCTTGATCTCTTTCTCCTCTTGGTGCTCTTCTCCTCTCTATGTGTAAATATGAAAATGAACTGAAAAAAAGGCTACCAACTGATGCTCTGAGGTCTTTTTATCATTCATGCCTCTAATTTATTCAAATTTCCATTATTTTCCTTCAATTTCCTCCTCATATGCAACCTGTGACCTTTCACCTTCATTTCTTCTAATTTCTTTTATTTTCATAAATAAATGTGTCGAAATACCTTTTTTCCTTTTTAATGCCTTAGCCTGTGCCTTTGCCAATTTCTCCTTATCCATAGACACATCCAATGACACCCACTAGGATATTTTTGCCCAACATCTAGCTTGGAATAAGCGTCCCTTAATTGTGGTCTTATTTTTGCCTTTATTAACTTTTATTATATGAACTTTTAGCCCGAGTTTGTTACAAGCATCTTGTAAAAACTATATCCTAAGTCCATACATGCTAGTTAAGAGTAGATTTTTACAACCTAAGTCCAAATATGCTAGTTAAGGGTATGTGCCAATATACACATTGTTTCATATATATATATGAAATATTTTTATACATTTGAAAGTAAAAGAGTGTTGTGTGTGCATGCCCATCAAAATGAGTGATTTTAAGAGTGGATGTTTGTTGTTTATGTATGTTTATGATAGTTACTTCTTCTTCTTTTTTTTTTTTTTTTTTTAAATTCTATTTTTTATTTATTTATTTATAATTTAAATTCAAAGAAATTATTTTGGTTTTAATCATTATTAATAATTTAATGAAATTTCTGAAAGTCCAATTCTAAAGTAAATATGCTTATTAGTCTAATAAAACTATAGAGTTTACTCTAGAAGCCCAATTCTAAAATAAGTACACCAATCAACATAATTAATAATTTAAAATGTATATATAAAGTAACATATGTATATTGTTTATTAAAGTTAAAATAATATATATATATAATTTTTGGAGTATGCATTAAAATTGTTTTTGGGTGGTTAAGGAAATAGGTTAACTATTCAAGGCTTTTGGGTGGCTAAGAGTTTTCTGAGACGTAAGGAAATAGGTCAACTACCTAATACACAGAGGCATAGGCATTCACTATGAGTGAAAGACTATTTTCTTATGGATCACCAAACCACCAAGAAGTGCCCCCTACCAACCACTAATAAATAAGTGACATAATTTTCCTTGAATAACAATAATAAATCAATTACTTTAACTAACCTAACAATAAATAATAGTTATCTACCCCTTTGACAAATAAGTTATAATCATAATAAGTCAACTCCTTTAACTAACCTAACCCCAAATGATAGTTGTCTACTCCTTTGACAAATAAGTTATAAATAAGTGACAAATAAGTTATAATCATAATAAGTCAACTCCTTTAACTAACCTAACCCCAAATGATAGTTGTCTACTCCTTTGACAAATAAGTTATAAATAAGTTATGATAT
>CM076575.1:686013655-686092008 GCA_034641835.2 Pinus albicaulis
CCTTGTTGAAAATGCAACAAGATGATGGAGCTTAGTGAAAAGAAGTCGCCTTCACTAAGTGGGCCCGCAGGCTATTTTTGGCGCAAAGTCTATTTTTAGACTGTCTATTTTTAGACATATGGATCATGGTCTATGAGTTGCAAGATGCTATTTATGGATGATTGATCGAGTTGGTAAAAATAGATGGACCTCTATTTTTAGACATTGGGCGGAATCTATTTTTAGACTGCCAGGCTAAAAATAGAACAGTTAAATATTATTAACCCTTAATAATATTTAGACTATAAACATTATCTTATCCTCTTGGAGCACTTCAGTTTGATGCTTGGATGTGGCACATGCAGCTGACAGAAGGAAATACGCTTTTCCTAAGGGTTAGTTGAGCTATTGCATGGTTGACTTCGGTTAGAACTCATGTGGCAGAGTTTGGTGGAGTTGATGAGACAGTTGGTGGAGTTGTGTTCGGTTTAACTTAGTTGAACTAGTTGTATTTAGTCTAGCTGATAAATACACTAGTGATGAGTGGTGTGAATTAATTATTAATTAATTCACTAATTATTAACTCATAAATCAACTAAAGAATACATCAGTTAACTGCAATGCATGGACAGTTCAGTGGAGACCAGTGTTAGAGGTGGGTGAAAGGGTGAGTCTATTATCAGTTGTGACTATGGCTGTGCATGAGATTGGAACACACATTGATTGAGATTGCCAATGAGGATTGCGCAGTACAAACCAGTGGGATTGGAACTTGGATCTCATTCATTCTCATCTTGGATTGCGCAGTAGAGGCAGGCAAACAGTGGAGGAGATTTGAACCTGTGACTTGTTCAGATCTGAGCTAGTTTGTGTGTAGCATGTGAGATAGTGCTGAGAGCTGTGAGGAGCTTTGTGCTATGTATTGTTACATTTTCTCTATCATTATAATATACAGATAGTTGGGGGTTTTCAGTTGTAAGCTTTCCCCATTACATACTGTGTTATATGTGTGCTTGATTATGTTTTAATGTGCGCATGCGACTGCTTCTAATTCCGCAAATTGATGATCAATGGTAGAAGAGGTTATGTATTATGCATGAAGCTCAAATAGTGTGTAATCGGGATAATATCGGTGAATAACTCATCTATTATTCAAATTTATACATTAATTATCGAGCGCGAAATTGATCATCGGATCTTTATTCCACCCCCGTTGATTACACAATTTATTTCGGTGGGCGAGGTACGTAAGCGGGCAGGGTAGCCTCTGATCCATCCTTTCTTTCGAAGGGTATATCCGTAAATGCTACGTTAAGTCCTACGTAGAAATAATTTGTTCTCACAGATCGGAAGGGGTTGAGTTTTGAGCTGGTGGAATTCGAATTTGCAGCAGAATTTGGAATTCGAATTTGCAGCAGTTTTCTTGGTGTCGAAGTCAAAATGTCTTTCAACGAATTGCGACTAGAGTATGCCCTTAAGGGCAGCTCGAATTATGTTGCATGGAAGGACCGGATGGAGTCGGTATTAGAAGACAATGGGTTGAAGGAGTTCATAGATGCTGAAGTCCCAAAGCCTACTGATGCTGCTCAAGTTGAGGCTTGGCAAAAGAAGACAACAAAATGTCGAAGGATTATGTTGGAGGGAGTGAAGGATCACATTGTATCCAGCCTGCATGGAAAAGCTTCTCCATACTTGATGTGGAAAGCGTTGACAGATTTATTCCAAAGCAAGAGCGACCAGAGGAAGTTGGTGCTCAAGGATAAACTTAGAAACATAAAGATGGAGAAAGGCGACAGTATATCCAAGTACCTCACGAAGTTCACCCAATGCAGGGATGAGCTAGGAAGTGTGGGGGTGACTGTAGCTGATGAGGAATTGGTGGAATTGGCTCTCCTTGGTCTTCCGAAGAGTTGGCATTCCTATCAGGACTCTGTCAATGGTCGGGAGAAATTGCCAGGATGGGAGCGACTTTGGTCTGATCTCATGCAAGAGGAGATCAGGCGAAGTACCAAGGACAGATCTTCATCAAAGGCACCTGATGAAGAAAATTGCGCTTTGGCTGCCAAAGCAAAGAAGGGGAAGAACAAGAAAGCTTCTCATACCGGTGCGAAAGGCAAGAAGCAGGACATGTCCAAGGTGAAGTGCTTTCACTGTCACCAACACGGACATTATGCCACAAATTGTCCGCAGAAGAAGAAAAATAAGCATGCTGCGGGATCTGCAGCGGGAGAGGCCTTAGCCTCGCAGTTTGAGCTGGATTTTTTGCTAATCGCATGCTTGGTGTCAAGTTTGATGGGATCAGTTTGGTTCTTGGAAAGTGGTGCGTCTTTTCACATGACTGGAGATCGAGATTTGTTTTCAAATCTGGATGAGAAAGATCTTGGAGCGCACATCGAGATGGGCGATGATGGTAGATACAGTGCAACCGGTATCGGTACCATTTCCTTTGAGAGGGAGTCTGGTAAACCCTTCGTATTGAAGGAAGTGATGCATGTTCCGGAGACAGAAGAAAGAATGCGGTCTACGTAGCGTGTTTAAGAAAGACAAGGGGTATGATGTTGTCTTCGTGAGGAAAGGAAAACTTTCCTCCACGATGGAACAATACAAAGAAACCGAAAGATAGGGGTTTAGGTAAAGAACTTTATCGGTTGCCAAGTAGATGGGCTGCCTTTGTATGGCATCTGAGCGGAAGGTGGTGAGCGGATGATGGCGAGCTGTGTACCAGAATTGGGCCACCTTCACCATGGAGCTTTGAAGATACTGCAGCAGATTTATACTGGGCTTCCTAAGGGCACTCTTGCGCAGTCAGATCAGTGCAAGGGGTGTACCTTGGGAAAATTTATGAAAGCCACCTTTCACGAGAAGGATAGTCACGCCACGACGATCCTTGAGAGAATTCACACAGACGTGTGTGGACCTTTCTCAGTAGCTTCGACAGCAAAGCACAAGTACTATGTGATATTTGTTGATGATTTTTCTCGGAAGTGTTGGATCTTCTTCATGCAGAAGAAGAGCGAGACATACTCAAAGTTCTGTGAGTTCAAGGCGCTGGTTGAGAAGGAATCGGGGAAGCATGTGAAGGCTCTTAGGAGCGACAATGGTGGTGAATTCATCTCTGGCGAATTCAAGGACTTTTGCAGCGCAGAAGGAATTCGGAGAGAGCTCATAGCACCTCATAACCCACAGCAGAACGGGGTTGCTGAGCGGAAGAACAGAACGATCGTGGGTGCTGCACGGGCGATGTTGCATGATCAGGGCCTACCCATTCACTTGTGGGTGGAGGCATGCAATACTGCAGTATATGTGCGGAACCGTTGTCCTCACAGGATACTTGGCATGAGTACACCCGAGGAGGCGTTTTCTGGTAAGAGGCCTGATATTTCCCATTTGAGGATTTTTGGTTCACCTGTTTACATTCATGTGACGAAGGATGCCGGGAAGATGGAGCCGACCGCAGAGGTTGGGATATTTGTGGGGTACACTGATACGCCCCACAACTATCGTGTGTATTTTCCAGACAGTCGCAAGACTGTTGTGCGACGGGATATCAAATTTCAGGAGGAAAAAGCCATGAAGTGTTCGCTTGAGAGGGAGCCACACTTGCATGCAGATGAGGAGCTATTAGTTCCTAAGGATGAGCTTCCAGATGTGGATCAGCCACAAGAGGAAGTTCATGGAGTGGAAGAGACCACTCATGCAGCGCCAACCATCAGAGGGCGCAAGCGCACTACAGAAGCTGAGCGATTGGCTCGAGATGCAGAGAAGGTTGTAGGACCACCTACAGCACAGCGCAGACAGAGACAGTCACCGGATCGGTACACTGGATACATGGCTCTTATGAGTCAATGTGTCGTGACGAAGCCATCCTCTTTCGAGGAAGCTGTGGAGGAACCCGCATGGGTAGATGCCATGATCGAAGAATATGATTCGATCGTAAGAAACAGTGCATGGGAGATTGTCCCAAGACCGGAGGGAAATCAGTGGTGGGTTTGCGATGGATCTACAAAGTGAAGCAGGCGGCTGACGGGAGTGTGGAGAAGTACAAGGCAAGATTTGTTGCCCGTGGCTTCTCATAGATCGAGGGGATCGATTATGAGGAGACCTTTGCACACATCGCGGTATTCTTCCATACGGACGATCCCTACGGCGCGAGATGGGGTGGCACATTCATCGGATGGATGTATTGCGTTCCTCAACGGAGTCATTGAGGAGGAGGTACATCGGCCGGCCCGAAGGTTTCGAGATCTTCGGCGGTGAGTCGCATGTGTGCCAGGGAATCAGAAACCTTGTGTGGGTTCGTCGCTTCCTCGTGCTTGGTACACACGGATAGACAGTTACTTCACCGGACTTGGATTCTCCAACAGTGAGGTGGATCCTAACCTGTACCAGATTGTGGTGGAGGGGAAGTTGCTGATCATTGTACTTTATGTAGATGATCTGATTTTGACGGGTGATGAGCTGTTGATACTTTCATGCAAGGAGCATCTTGCTAGAGAGTTTGAGATGAAGGACTTGGGCCTCCTTCATTATTTCCTAGGATTGGAAATTTGGCAGCGCAGTGATGGAATGTTTGTTTCTCAGGGTAAGTATGCCCGGGAGATACTGGAGAAGTTCAACATGCATGGTTGCAAGCCTATTGATACTCCTCTTCCTGGAGGTTGGAGGAAGGAGGATGCTACTTTAGCGGAGGTAGTGGATGCCACTGTTTATCGACAGTTGGTGGGGTCGCTTATGTATCTGGTCAATACACGACCCGATATATGCTATGCTGTTAACCGGCTTTCACAAGCTATGGTTAAGCCTACCAAGCTCTTCTGGAAGGCAGGCAAGCATGTATTGCGTTATCTTAGTGGCACATCGGGATATGGTCTATGGTACAGACAGGAGGATGGAGCGAAGCTTAGCGGCTTCACGGATGCGGATGGGGGCCAACGGACGAAAAAGAGCACATGCCTGGAGGGATCTTCGATGTCGGGTCGACGGCGGTTTCTTGGTACATCGGGGAAGCGAGGGAATCCATGGCACTCGGTTCGGCGAGAGGCGCGCGAGTATATGGCAACAAGCTTGGCTGCATGCGAGGCCATATGGATGAGGAAGATGCTGGTCGGGTTGTTCGGGTCACACTTGGAGCCTACTGTGATTTATTGTGATAACCAGAGTTGCATTAAACTCTCGGCTAATCCAGTATTTCATGATAGATCCAAACACATCGACATCAGGTACCATCATATCAGAGATTGTGTGCGGCGGAGAATCATGTTACTTTCATACATTCCCACGGAGGATCAGGATGCTGATATCTTGACGAAGGCGCTCACCAGGAGAAAATTCGAATACCACAGAGGCAGGATAGGGGTTGCAGATAATCCATATCTTGTTGAGAGGGAGTGTTGAAAATGAAACAAGATGATGGAGCTTAGTGAAATGAAGTCGCCTTCACTAAGTGGGCCCACAGGCTATTTTTGGCACAAAGTCTATTTTTAGACTATGTCTATTTTTAGACATATGGATCATGGTATATGAGTTGCAGGATGCTATTTATGGATGATTGGTCGAGTTGGTAAAAATAGATGGACCTCTATCTTTAGACATTGGGCGGTTTCTATTTTTAGACTGTCAAGCTAAAAATAGAACAGTCAAATATTATTAACCCTTAATAATATTTAGACTATAAACATTATCTTATCCTCTTGGAGCACTTCAGTTTGATGCTTGGATGTGGCACATGTAGCTGACAGAAGGAAATACGCTTTTCCTAAGGGCTAGTTGAGCTATTGCATGGTTGACTTCAGTTAGAACTCATGTGGCAGAGTTTGGTGGAGTTGATGAGAGAGTTGGTGGAGTTGTGTTCGGCTTAACTTAGTTGAACTAGTTGTATTTAGTTTAACTGATAAATACACTAGTGATGAGTGGTGTGAATTAATTATTAATTAATTCACTAATTATTAACTCATAAATCAACTAAATAACACATCAGTTAACTGCAATGCATGGACAGTTCAGTGGAGACCTGTGTTAGAGGTGGGTGAAAGGGCGAGTCTATTATCAGTTGTGACTATGGTTGTGCATGAGATTTGCACACACATTGATTGAGATTACCAATGAGGATTGCGCAGTTCAAGCCAAGGAGATTGGAACTTGGATCTCATCATTATTCAACTTGGATTGCGCAGTAGAGGCAGGCAGACTTGTGGAGGAGATTTGAACCTGTGACCTGTTCAGATCTGAGCTAGTTTTGTGTGTAACTATTGGAGATAGTACTGAGTACTTGTGAGGAGTATTGTAATATGTATTGTTACATGTTCTCTATCATTATAATATACAAATAGTTGGGGGTTTTCAGCTATAAGCTTTCCCCATTACATACTATGTTCTATGTGTGCTTGATTATGTTTTAATGTGCGCATGCGTAGCTTCTAATTTCCGTAAATTGATGATCAATTGTAGAAGAGGTTATATATTATGCATAAAGCTCAAATAGTGTGTAATCGGGATAATCTAAGGGGAATAGTGTCTGTCAAATTTCTACGAGGAGCAACATACAAAGATGATATGGGTCTTTGGCATTACATATAATTTCCCCTTGTAACCATGGATATGAAGGGAAAGTGGTGTGGCACCTTAGAATTTCAAAGTGCTGAGAACGACCAACTTGGCACCCTTGGCATCAAAAATAAATTCTTAGGCATCGGTGCCAAGTCGAATGGAAGTTCTTGAATGGCATGACCAAACTTGACACCCTCGACATAATTAAAGAAGCTAATAAATATAATCAATATAGGAAAATCCAACTAATTCTGTATCAGTGACATATGATGTTAAGACAAGAATTAAATAAATAATAAAACTTAGGGTAAGGGAGGAATGGAAAGATAAATATTTCATGATAACTCTACCTTTCCGTGTTAAAACAAAATATTAAGTACATAAGACTTAATTAGGCAAAATGGGGAAAGAGGGACATGAGTTGGTAAATAATTATTAAAAACTTCATTAGAGAAGAAGGTGGTGAATTAAAATAAGAATACTAAATTAAAATTTGAGAAATTTAGTGAACTTCCATGTGGGAAAAATCCAACAAGAATATTCATCAAAAAAAGGAAAATTGAGGTAGTTAGGAGACTAAATCGAGAATTATAAATTAACACGGTATTAAACCCAAGTCAGGAGTAAAAAAGGGGAATCAAAGTGAGACAACTAGGAGAAGAAATAGGAAACCTTGTTGGGTTGAGAAAATACCTTTTTAATGAATAATTAAGTAAATTATTTTGGAGAGTCTGATGAGAGGGTGACATAATTGGGTGATAATCAGAATTTTGAGTAATAAAAATAATAATTATTTATACATAAATTCCAAGTGTCACCTATGAAGCCATCTATAAAGAAAATGGAAGAAGGACTTTTTATTTACTAATGTTGGATGGAGGAGATTATAAAACTTATTTTTAGGTAGTTCTGACTATAATTGATTTGGTAGGATAATTATTATAGAGAGGACTCGAAGAGGCTCCTGCCTCATTAGCATTTCCTTTATTTGTACAACCCCATTACCCATTTCCCAAATTACGCAGGAAGAGTACACGGAAGTAGTGGGAGGTCAGCAGGTGGAGGTCTTGCATTCGGATTAACTGACAACCTTAGGGCTTGGAGGTAGACGACAATAAGGGCTCAAGTAGCGACAAGTCAAGTTTGGTTCTTGTCCAAGGGGTGACAGTACATGTGTTAGTTATATTGTTTTAATTATTATAATTTCATTGTGCCTATAATCAAGTTAAATATATGTATGTGTTATGAAGTTAAATTGATGGACTTGATCATCGTAATTTAATTTTCTTGAGTTTTTCAAACTTGTATGATTATGGTTTCATTTCCTATTTAACGTGGCAAAAAAATAAAAATTAAAGCCTGGTACTTGTCTAGTAAATTATAGGGTTGGTCTCTACACTTGATATAGAGCAAGGTTCAACTTCTGGACTATAGGCCCATAAAATATTAAGGTTTCCTTGTATTATTTTTTTGTGAGCTTATGTGTGCACAATTTTAAATTATGGAACTTATCACAGACAACAAACGTTAGTCTTCTTGTCAACTTCACCAATCTTGTCAGTACAGTGGTAAAGATTCCTACACCCAATAGAGCAAAATCTCCGATCTGAGTTATATTTCAGTAGCTATTAATAGACATACATTATATCTGAAAAGCGGTAAGATGGAAAATTTTTAGCTAATGCCCAAAAGTATCAAACAAATCCAAAATTTTCACCTCCTTTTGAACAAAGGAAGCACTTAAAACACGTATTCAAATTTCAAATGCGTAACTTAGGACAATAGTAAACTACTTATATTTCAGCAATAACGAGAGTGGCAGAATGTGCAAATTCATGACGGTCAACACATATAAAACAATATCATGTGACCGTTAGCTCTTTAAGTATTCGGAAAATGCATCCTATAGCAAGATAGAATGATCTTGTAAATAATGATTGCTCTCTTCACAATCAACACACAAGTTCTTTGCTTTGAATGTAGAATTCATTGTTTTCCTCTTCGGGGGCGACCTTCGGTTCCAAAAAGAAGTGCAATGGGGTCATCCTCTATAAGTTCTACCAAATCCCGTCGGCTTCAATCAAGATTTCTACGATCGTAATAACAAAGAAGATGACCATCAACGGCATAGTTAAAATTGTGATAAACGAGGTGACTTGCATGAAAATTTCTTCACAAGCTATGCACGTGAACACTACTACATTTGGCGGAAGTTAACGACACCGATTTTACGACGCTTTTGACCAAATGTAGTACCACAAATTTTCCCATCCATGAAACCGTCACTATCTGAAAGCGTCTATAGAAAAGTGCTTCTTAATCTGGCGACACTTCGCCAATCTGAGTACGCGCGCTTAAAGAACGTCAGTGAGCACCAGCCCAAGCGTCGCTGTGCTGGCGACTCTCGCGTGCCATTTGCCGACACAATGTCTAGGTGTCGCCATTGCGACGTTTGGAGAGCACACCGTCCTAATAGCCGACGCCTTTTCCGTAGTCGGTATAGCGACGGAATTATTTTCGCTTCCGCAAAATATGAAACTTGCCTATGGGCCCTACATAAAAATTTAGAAACTTATATACGTATAAAAAATGTTTTGTATTTATGCATGCCGCTCGTTTTGTCCTCCGCATTCGCCCTGCGCTCGCAAACAAGCATTTGCCCTCGGCGTTCACTCGGCTCCTTCTGAGCAACAACACCACCCCTCGGCATTCACCCTGAGGCGTTCGCCCTGACTCTTGCAGACGACGTGCCTCCAGCTCTTTAAAATAGTAAGTTCTTACTAGGGCCTTCCTCTCTCGTAGGTTGGCTCTATTTGGGTTTTTTTGGTCAATTCCATTGGATTGTGTTAGGTGTAGGGTTCTCTGTAGATATAGAGAGTCTGGGGTCAATACCCTCTGGTATCTTATTAACGAATACAAGATTTAAATTTTCCCCAAAAGTGATAGCAGTAATTTGGCAGCCATTGTTCTTACCTTTAAAGCCTACATTTAAATGAAAACAAACGTTGCATTTCAACTACAAAAATCTATTAGTGTTCAAATGTACATGTATTACGTAACGTGCGATATCACGCACGCATTCGCCCTCGGCTCTTGCGAACACCATTCGCCCTCGACGTCGCCCTCGGCTCTTGCGGAGCAACATTCGCCTTCGACGTGGCGACTCTTGCGGGAAACGACGACCCAAGCACGAGATCTTGCGAGACGGCATTCGCCACGGATTTGCTGTCGGCTCTTTCGGGTCAGCATTCGCCACCGCCGCTCATCTTGCGAGGAACAACCTTTGCCTCGGCGTCGCACTCGGCGTTCACCTCGGCTCTTGCAGAACAACATTCGCCTCGGCGTTAGCCTCAGCTCTTGAGACCTTCGCCCTCGGCTCTGCAAAATGGTAAGTTCTTACTGAGCCTTCTCCTATAGTGAGTTGACTCTATTTGGGTTTTTTTGGTCAATTCTGTTGGATTGTATTGGTACGTATGGTTCTCTCAATCTCGAAATCAAATTCCAATACCCTCTATTATCTTCATCACCCAATATAAGATTTAAATTTTCCCAAAACGCTTAGTAATTTAGCGGCCATTATTTCTCCCTGCTTTAAAAACCCACCATTTAAATGAAAACAAGCATTGCCATTTCAACTAAAAATCTATTAGATGTACCAAATGTACATGTGTGCATCACTTGTGTAGGGTATTCCTTTCACTACATTGTAAGAATGTGCGGTATAGTTCATATTTTTGTGATTTAGATTGCTTGAAAGGAAAGGTAGAATTATTTCCCATGGAAAAGAAGGTTTTCCATTTTTATGAGTTGTTTGGACTTACGTGAAAAATTTTATGGTATACATACCATATTATACTAGTTCATTGGATATGATTATTCTACATGAAAATATAATTACCTATGTGATGTCCTTCATCACTAATTAAGAATATAAGGTTTCAATTTCCTAGACTCTAACTCATCGGTCGCAATTCTAGGATTCTCATTGGTGGATCCACTCTTCCATTGATTTCCTTTCCCTACGGATCTTGTCATACTTTAAAGTCATCAATGATACATATATTATTTCGGAGTATCCCAAAGGCTTTGTAGTAGAACATATTGAAGTTTTTTGTACTTAGAGTTCTTTTTAAATTTTCTTGTGGTCTATATATCAGTTATATAACGAGCAACACTCCTTAACCACCACTCATAGGTAGGTTCTTGATTGGACTTGTTGGGACATATGGGGTGTGATGAGTCATATCAAAGTTATTATGGTGAAAAAAGTGAAGACACGTAATGATAGTTATTATGTTAACATTACTAAAGCTGTTCAGTATCCATGCTATCAAGATGTCATGTCAAAATTCCAGGCATTAGGTGTCAATACTCGTAGCTAATAGATAATAATAATAATATAAAAAAATCACAACTTTATTCTTGAAATATGATTGTTACACATTGGTAACCTGGTTGTCACTGAGTTACTATCACCCAAGGTGCCAAAACAAACTTAAAATATAAATTAAACCAACAGAAGTCAACACATAGGGTTTCTCGACAAAATCATGCCATAACCGCGTGCAAACAAATTTGAATTATCACCAAGTAATACATGCAAACTCGGATGGATTTTCAATGCATCATTTGCATGCTACACTTGATATAAATACAGATATCATTTTTAAATGGAACCATTGGTCAAACCCCAGTCCTTTTTATGTGAAAAATTTCAGCTCTATTTGAGCTCTTTTTTTTCTCCACCCACCTCCCATAAACCGGTGTTACCACAGTTCTCGCCCCCCACCTGAGGGGTCCCTGAATTCCTCCCCCTACTTTCAGGGGTCTTGGGGACTTCTAGGGATGTTTCCCTCACGCCTCACGTCCCCTCACCGCCCCCTTTGGTTTATGGTTTCGTGTTGGAATTTGATGTGCCACTTACTTTCTTCAGAAATCAAGTGATTAAGTTGAGATGGTGACACTGGTTGATCTTGATATATTCGTCACCTGAAGTTGGATGCGAGAGACTAGTGGGGCATTAACTTGAGCATTTATACTCATTATCGATATGATGATATCATTTGATATTCATATGTTATGTTTATGTTTGCATGTTTCGGACATAACTTATTTGTAGTTTTAAAGTTTTATGTTTGATTGGGTTGTAAACTTGATTTAAACTCTATTTTGAATCTTGATATAATATGTCCATGTAAGTATCTTAAAATTTATTTTCATTGTACATTGTTAGTAATTACATTAATGATTACTATAGTTGCAAACTTACAAACTTACATGCAATTGTATGATGCTTGTCATTTTAACTTTTAACTTTAAATTTGTTTCAATTATATGATTCATCATTCATCAAATTTATAATTATCATTTTACATGGTTATCTTTCATAGTGCAAGTGTATGATGAGCGTATATACATTCCTTGCAAAAATATAGTTACATTTTAAATATTAAATTTTATAATTTTTACTTTCGCTTAGCAGCGTCCCCCACATTTCTGAAAATTGGTAGGGAGCTTTTGCATAGGCCGCTCCTACGCTCCCACCTAATCCTAACTCCCACCTCCCGAGGACTTGGTGAGACATTGCCATGGCCGAAGTATATATAACGATCTTGGAATTCCATTACATATGTATGTGCCAAAGTTCCATAATCTTGCCCCATCATCATTTGAAAATTTCCATTGAATATCAAATTATGGAGGGGGAACTTTTCTTTGCAACATTTAGCTCAAAATCGGGGGCCATCTGATATGAGGCAAATGAGAACTATAGATATTTGAAGAAGTAGATTAAGACTTCCTGCGGCCATGGAGTCATATCTGAGTCATCATCCACAAAAATTTGTCTTTGTTCATTCTCATGAAAGTTGCAAAAAATCATGCCCTAATTGAAACGACACTAAATTTGAAAGATATAATAAAAATACAACTAGAAGTGCCTAATAATACAAAGGGAAAACCTTCTCTTCCTACGCTGAGATAATTTTGATTGAATGGGAAACAATGCTTCCTATAGAGTTGATCCAACAACTTGTTAAATGTATGGGACTAAATCCATGCATTTGATTTCAGCTCCAACATGCGCAGAGAAAAGTCACAGAATTAATGGAAAATCCATGCATGCCACTTATAAAAACTACACCGAAAAGGTCTAAAAATACTTAAAGACCTTAACTTAATTTGAATCCAAAAATGACAAAACGGGATTAGTGAAGGCTGAGAAGATGGTGTGGGTGAACAACATAAATAAAGAAATTAGAGATACCTTTCCCAAGTGCCTTTGTCACCATTAATGAAAAGCATGTTTTCCTTTCCCTTTATACATGCAAGTGAATGCATTATAGGTATGGTGTTTTTCCGAATAGGAGAAGCCTACTTAAATATATCATTTGTGGATTGAATGTTTGATTACCTTAATGTTAACAATGACATGTTTTGGAGTGAATTAATGCAAAGCATGTTAAACATATACGTATTTTGGTGTCTTATTAGAAGTGTTTCAGTTTTCATTTGTGTTTTCAAGTTAGATATTGTTTTTCAAGTTTTACTTATAATTTTATTGCAATGTAGCGGGTAAATCAGACGGTCTGGGGAACAACCAGAGACGGGATGAGAATCGGAAGAGCCCGGCGGAAGAACATGTAAGTGCAGGCATTGCTCTATCTTTAGGTATTTTAGTTATTTACATAATTAAAAATAATATTAATTTCATTGTTCAAATATGCGGACACCTAGCCAATCCATGCTGATGATTCCTCTTTGAGGGAAGGCTTTCTTCATCCTATCTCAGTGTTGTTGTTGCAAAAAAAGGCTACGAGATGTACAAGGTCAAATTTAATGCTTTGATAGATGCGCCTCAAACACACGAAGCAGAAGAGGATACAACATCTTGCTAGGCAGCTAAATGAATGTCAGGGTAATAATAAAAGTCAAAGGATATTTTTTTTGTTAACATAGGATGAATTGTGATAGTTTGATTTTTAATTTTACATTGACTAAACCTAACAAAAAGTTCTTTTGTATGTGGCACCGTTTTTCATGTTCTTTGAACCCGTGTTAGATGATGGGACACAAGGGCAGAGATTTCCAACAGCCTCGTACCTTCTACTCCTTTGGGGTGCTGACGAGAAGCACACCACCGCAAGGCGGCACGATGACTGTGAGCGTGTTGGCAATGATAAGGCGATATGGCAGAGCTACATTATTCGTTTCTGAACTACACGTGTCAGCTCCACGGGGGACCATTAATGACACGGTGTTAAGGGTGAGCTGGTGAGGTCATCCCTATAAAGCATGTACAACTCAGGTGGGTACAATATTTTAACTATTTTCATGTACTTTATCAAAACATATTTATCATGATTTTTATTTTTTAAATTAATGATAATATCTTCTTTTTCTTTTGGTTTATACATGTAGGAAACAATGAGTTCTACGAGGATTAGGGAAACCCATCATTTGATTTTTGCCCAACCATACGTCGGGGTGAGATTCCCGAGTCCAGCACAGCATTCTAGATTATCAGGAAGCCCTTTTTGGGGTCGACATTTTGACAGAAAAGCGGTCGCTCGAGGTGGCAACCGTGTTGAAATATGGGGGACACCTATGGGGCCTTGATTGCAATTTAACCCTAGAATGTAGTCTCTCGCGGTTGAGAGAGTGAGTGGAGAAGCACTCGTATCCATGACGGAAAGAAAAGGGGCAAAGAAAGAAGGAAAAAGACGTACCAAACTGGACCCGCAAGGTAAATTACAACTTTAGTTGTCGCTTTAAAAATTTTCTTTATGTCTAAAATAAAAGTGTGCTACGTCATATACGACTTCAATAAATATTTTGATACTAGGTTGCACATTTACCTCAAGGCAACCAAAAGCCTAGGATTGAGAAAAGGGCCATACAAAGCTTAATGAGGTGGCTACTTGAAATTAGTACAAGAATTGTAGTGGTAATAAACATCTTATAATTAATTATTATCGCCTTCGCGTTTTTGTCGTCTATCAGATATGATTAAATACACAATGTATATAATGTGGGGTGATGACTTTGGAACAATAACTACAGGAGGAAGATAAAAAATAAGCCTTTCCGTTTTGACTCGGTGGCAATTGAACGTCGAAGCTTGGGCGAGGTCCCAGATCCTACAATGCGATAAAGATCGAAGGCATTGTGTGTATAATATTTTTGTTTTGTCCATAAATTTAATGTCCACTAACAACTTTGTTTAGAATTAGGGAAAACACTACGAGCGAGGTAAATAACCCGGTTTTAGAGCTAGTGTAGATGATCCTCTGCGTTGTTGATCATTGGTGGGGACAGACCGTGTCTTGCTATCGATTGAGGCCGTGACGGTAATTAATTTCCTTATAATTTTTTTCTAATTATACACTTAGTGGTTGTCCTTATAGCATTTTTTAAATGAAGAATGTTTCCCTTGGGGATCCCACTGGGAAGACGGGGGCAACGATCCCAATGGCGACAATGGGTACACGGTAAATATCTCTATTTACAATTTTTTTTATCAATATTACCCGAACTAGTTCAAACCTTTAAAAACTAATAGTCAAATTTATTATACGTTTTTGGGCGATGCCCCGTCATGGATGAGACAGACATCGTGACAATGCAACTAAGTCGGCGACAAGCTAGTGCACGAATTAAATAATCTCATTGCAATTTTTTTATTAATATTCTGAACTAGTTCAATGATATTTAAAAGCGGCAATTGAGTGTATTATCTTTTTTGTGGCGATTCCCGAATCCTTTGGATGAGCCGAGACATCGTGAATACGCAACTAGGTCGGCGATGCGGTTGAAAGGCACGAAATAGGAGCGAGCACGATGATGTTAGTGATACAGTGGAGCTAAAATAGGGAGAAGAAAAAGAACAATTGACAATGTAAAATATTGTATTATTACTAGATAAGCGTTACCATACTTGGAACGTTTTGCGTTATATAAAAAACTCATTTATCATACTATTTTTATGTCAAGCATTAATTACAATGTTTCATATGGTAATTTTTGTTGAATTATTTTTTATTAGTTATTGAATATTTTTTTTTATGCTCATGAAAGTAAAAAAATGAAATTATAGATTGGGTATTGGGGAATTGAGAGTGATGTGAGGGGGAGGTATAGGCTTCCACCTTCACGTGGTTAGCCTATTTAAGTAGAATAATTTATTGGAGCGATTTAATCTTGGAGCAAACCTCCCTTGATCCGTAGCAACAAAGTCTTTATTGAAGCTTGGTTGCTACTCTTTGAATCAGTGGAAGCATTTAAGTTATCGACTCAATGAATGTTCTTGAAACGGAAGACTTATTCGGGTATGTTTTGACATTTTCAACATGCTGTTCTAACATTATCCTTAAGATGCATCTTGGAGTAAAACCTACATCATTTAACATATTTGTGTATAGATAATGATGGATTTTGATTGACTTGGCAGTGCGGTACAAATCCTCTTGCATCATGAGCAATACAACTTGTCAACGAGATATATCCAGGTCTATTTTGCCTGCGCTTGACCGGAGTTAAATACATCACATTTTATAAAAGTTCCTTTACGGTTCATAATTCAATATTAAACATTCACGATTATTATCTAGGTTTTTTGTGTTTTCATGTTTGATTGTAAGCAATATACATGTTCTTGTTGTTCACTATGATTTCTCCCATTACCACTCAGGGATGAATCCAGAATTTATTTATTTTTAGGTTACTTTATTGTTACTACTAGTTTCTCATTCTGATTATGGTTACATGTGTAAGTTGTCAATCTCGGGTTGGTGATGAGCTTTTAGTTCTCAGTTTGAGCTTTTAAATCCTTTATCCTCATGTCATTCTGCATCACCTAGTTGTTTGAGCATGCCAATTGTCTGCCACTTGTACCAATTGGCACGTAACCAATCTCTGGGTGGTGCCTTACATTTCACCTATTTTGAGTGAGAAGTTGAGGTTTCTCTAACATAGCTTCGAAATCTGATTGATTTTCTTGAATATTGTCACATAATACTTATGGTTTGGATTATTGAGCATGTTAGGAATGGTTGGTTGATTCTGTAAAATTTTATAAATCTCCCTTCCCTCACTTACAGAAAATAAGAATTTCTTTGACGGGGACGGTTTCAAATACTTTGAAAACAAACTTCTATTCCCTTCAATAACTCAAAAAAAAAAAACTATTACTACTTCCTCAGAGGCTTTCAGTAGGCTACAGCACGGTATAAAATAACTCTATTTGTCTGTTCAAAACAAACATACTACGTATAAGACACTCTTTCTTTTGTGTTTTTCCTTTCGCCTTCTTTGTGCATACACTTAAAAGTTACACTCGGTTTTCACTTTTTACACACTTTGCTATGTAATAAAATTTAAAATACATCTATAAAAAAAACACAAAGCACTTTCTGACCTTTTATTTTTATATGCCGGAACATATAAAACATATTATATCAACCCTCTTTTAAAAAAAATAAAATTAAAACTAAATTCTATTACCTTTAATTTCGCATATGATATATATATATAACATATGTATATATTAAACTATCAAAAAACATTAAAAAGAACCCTTCCGTCGGACTTAAAAGATCTAAATGAGTTGAATTTCAAACCAAATCAAGGTTCCAAAATGGGATGCGCGTGCGCTAAATTTTATCGAATTCTCAATCAAATATGCCTATAAAAAATTCGGAGTCCGGTTTTAAAGGGTTTTCGATTCCCCTTCAATTTCATGCGATCCAATATTATTACTCCCACGTGTCCTCCTTTTGAATTTACAAAGCCCATCGAGTAAATTTACGACATTTAATTTACGGTTGGTGAATTGCGTTAATCTTGCATTGTTATGTTTAAATACAATCAATAAAATATAAAACATAGCCGTCTACAAAAAAACTTACAGAATTTTAATCTTGAATTAATTCTGGATGCTTTTAAACAACCTCGAAAAAAAATATTTATTAACATCTAGTCAACTCTCTTCATAGCAGTTAGAAAGTTAAAATTCAACGACCTGGGGTTTAATAAGTGAGGGTGCAGGTAACTTTGTGATGGTGCGGATTAGTTAATCTAATACATTTTTTAGGGTCTTATGGTGTTTGGTTTTTAGTTTTGGATTGGGTTTATTGAGTCTAGATAAGTTTTTGAGTGAAAAAAGTGCTACCAATTAATATAAAAATACAGTTCTTTTGTCAAAATTTATGAGCTTATTAAAATAAGCCGGCAATGGTTGTATCTTAAATTTGTGGAAAATAATTTGGAAATGGCTTCTTTTTGTTTAGGACATTTACTGTGACAATTACAAACTACATTCAAATTACTAGGAACGTGACAAAGACAATAAAGGCCCTTGTTTGAACTCAAAATTTTTGTCAAAGGAGGTAAGCATTTTCCTTTTGAGTAAGTGGTTTTCTTTTTCTTTGATGGTTTGGTGTATCTAATTGATTAGTTTACCTAAATTTATTTTTTGGTTGCAAACTCTTTTATTTTCATCAGTATTGGCCTTGTGGAATACATTTAGTTGTGGTCTTGTTAGATCTACAACATTTGGTTGTTTAGTCTTATGGCAGGGTGCACTTTTATTATGGAAATAGTTGATGCAATATTGTCATTTTAATCCTTATGAGGGTAGCATGTTGAGAAGTTTTGCAAACATTTAGTATTCAAAATGACACTTGATCTATAGCATCATGCTTGACTTTAAAAATTTATATTCAAAGTGTTGCGGACAATTCTTGCAATTTTCAAATATTTGAGTTGTTTTAAATGTTATCTTTTTCATGTATTGGATCATCTTGAAAAGACTTTGGTATGGCTCTAAGCTGGTGAATAATTTCCGGCTTCTTGACCACTTCCAGACATGATTTAGAAGTAGAACAAATGTGCTTATAGGCATAGAAAGATATCCTTGATGCATTGTCAATGTTTAGCTAGGGTTATTTTGGAAAATAACTCCTTATTCCTAGAATAGTGATCTTTAGCTACAAGTAAATGCGAAGAGAGATGATACGTGTGATACAACAAAACTAGAAGTGGACCCCAAGGAGGTAGGTGTGTCTACAATCGCTTTCTGTCAACATTTTCCCTTGAACACGTTCTTTTCCTCATTTTGATCTTAGTGACTTCTTCTTTCTTCGGGTTTATTTATCAAATTAGAAGTAGAATTTGATAAATAAATACTATCCACAATGGTTGGACTTTAATTTATATTCTGACTTTATATTATCTCAATCCATATAACCAATCAACACTTTCAACACTTTGTATTTATACTCCACGTTTCTTTTTAAATAAATAACTGTGAACTTTCGGCTCTATATTTCACCACCCATCCTTGCAACAATCAACTCCAGACTTATACAATTATTAATACAATACGTTTAATTAAACAATTTATTTATCTCCGGCCCTATATATATCAACAAATTAAACACTCGTATCGTACTGGCTATCCTCCCGCACCTTAGCGTTAACCTCCGGGCAAGTTCAGCGCTAGGCCAGAATCCGATGGCCTTCTCCAAATCAGACTCTTTTTATGGTCGTAACCCAACGTCGAGCTTTAACGTGCGATGGCGTGGGTTAAACGGTTGTTTTTCCGGGGTCACTTCGCCATGTGTCGCATTCCTGGAATGTGAAGAATAGGAAATCGCCTATCCGCAAAAGTGGTGCGATATAGAACCGCTTCGCTTTGATTCGCTCGTAGTTTTGGTAGAGCAGCCACGGGTGCATGTGCAGTTCCGCTATCCTTTTGTTTCGGTAACTCATGTCCAATCCTCGGGTGGTTCAGGTTCAACCTAACAATTTTGTCTCTTTGATAGCGGGATTTTAATATTATTATCCGAAAATAACTAAAATTCTATAGAAAATTGTTCAAAAGTCGAGCCAGCCAGGACTTCAAACGAGCGATAAACCATAATTCAAACCAAATTCATATTTCCAAATAGCCTGGCAGCGTCGACCAATTTTGTGGCGCCGAAATTTCTTATCAATTTCGCCCTAATATTTTTTGGGTCCAGATTTCCACTGCGCGAGCGGCCCAAACAAAGATCTGCTCCAATCAATTTCTGCCACGTGTCCTCAATAAAAAACTTGCCCTGCTCCCGGCTGCGGGTGCATTCGATGGCATTTAAGGTGATGGGACATGGATATGGCGATTTCATATCAATCGCATTAAGATTTAACGTTGTTCAATTAAGTTCCAAGGTTTGCACATCAAATCGCATTAAATTTTAACACTGTTCAAGATCGGACCTCCACTCCCGTTACTGATTTTGCATGCTCCAATATGATCCGGCCTTCGGCTCTCATTAATGATCATAGATTAATTATGACGAGCGTCCTTCGATTGCATTGCATTGATAAAATGGTTTTTCAGACAAGCCGGTTGCTGGATTACACTGCCTGGTAACTGTGACGATAAGGAGAAGTGGCCGGCGGAACTTCTGCCTAGACTTTGCTGCATATTTCCATTTCTCTCGGTTGTCTGCAATACGTCTTCCTACGGTAGTGGAATTAACACTTCTTTGTCTCTTGCTAACGCTGGACTGCACCATGCCTCGCGTGCGTCATAGGATGCGTTGCGCGGGGGAGCAACCCCAAGTCCAATCCGTGACGCTCCCTCCAGCACCTCAACAGAGATGACTTCCGGCCAGTCCAGTGATTATTACTTAGGTCGATATCCAAATACTAGAAGTGGGCGGGGTCGGCTTGTAGCATCTGGCCACCGTATGGATTCCCCTGCTCCTGGCTTCCCCACCGCTAGTTCACCTTCTCCCACGATGCGCACTGCGCAATTTTCCTTTGATTGCACTCTCAACCGCCCGCGAATCACAGCTGTAGTCACTGTGGTCTTCCGCGAGGAGGCCAAAACGGAGGAAGAATGCACCCGTCCGGCGGGTCTGAGCTCGGAAAAAGCCGGCCAACATTCGAGCCTTCAGGAGGGGAGCCGTGGCATGCATGTGGAGGTAGCACCTAGCGATCCTGGACCTTTCGAAGGATGGTGCCGAATCGTGGAGGAACCAGCGGAGGAGTAGTTTGGTTAATTTGTTTTTCTTGCTTAGCAGGCCCAGTTAATTGGGCTGCTTTTAGTTTATTTTACTGTGCTGGACCTTTAAGTAATATTTTTGAATTTTGTAAATTAAACGTTCAAGCTGACTGGTTTCCCCGTATGAGGGCAGTCTTCTTAATTTTTTGATTTTTTGATGACAAATTGGCCATGAGTATGGCCAGGAAATGTTTTTGACTTCGGTGTAATTTTATTCGCAATGTTAATAGATTAACTTTACTTTGAATTCTCACATGATTAGCGTTTTTCTTGATCTGTTCAAGGATTTTGGGTACTTTAATTTGTATTTTGGAACAATGGACGTCGGTACTCTATTTGTTGCTTTACTGTTCTACATACTACTATTTCACTTTCTTATAGATGCCTCGGGCATATTTGAATGCTTTCTCAGATTGTCGATAATCTCCATGTGGACCGTTACTGGATTTTATATCATGTCCTTGTATGTGACATGGGGTATTTTTCTATCATTGTCTCGGGTGGGACTTCCACTTTTCTGGATGGATATTTGGGTTCCAATCTTCAGATGTGAAAATGTAATGACTTCATGGACTGTTTTACTTCATATAATATATTCAAAATAGCATTTTTTTCTCTTCTGAAAAAAAAATGATTAATGTTTATCATTCTGCCTTCAAAACTAGCGATGCTGGTCTATGTTGCTGGTTTATTGATATGGTCTGATGGTCTTTTTATATTTTGGACATATCACACTCCTCACATGATTAGCGTTTTTCTCTATTCAAGGATTTTAGGTACTTTAATTTGTATTTGGAACAATGGACGTCGGTACGTACTCTATCTGTTTCTTTACTATTCTACATACTGCTATTTCACTTTCTTATAGATGCCTCGGGCATATTTGGATGCTTTCTCAGATTGTCGATAATCTCCATGTGGACCGTTATTGGGTTTTATATCAAGTCCCTGTATGTGACATGGGGTATTTTTCTATCACTGTCTGGGGTGGGACTTCCACTTTTCTGGATGGATATTTGGGTTCCAATCTTCAGATGTGAAAATGTAATGACTTCGTGGACTGTTTTACTTCATATAATATATTCAAAACAACGTTTTTTCTCTTGTGAAAAAAAAATGATTAATGTTTATCACTCTGCCTTCAAAACTAGCGATGCTGGTCTATGTTGCTGGTTTATTGATATGGTCTGATGGTCTTTTATATTTTGGACATATCACACTCCTCACATGATTAGCGTTTTTCTCTGTTCAAGGATTTTGGGTACTTTAATTTGTATTTGGAACAATGGACGTCGGTACGTACTCTATCTGTTGCTTTACTATTCTACATACTGCTATTTCACTTTCTTATAGATGCCTCGGGCATATTTGGATGCTTTCTCGGATTGTCGATAATCTCCATGTGGACCGTTACTGGGTTTTATATCAAGTCGTTGTATGTGACATGGGGTATTTTTCTATCATTGTCTGGGGTGGGACTTCCACTTTTCTGGATGGATATTTGGGTTCCAATCTTAGGATGTGAAAATGTAATGACTTCATGGACTGTTTTACTTCATACAATATATTCAAAACATCATTTTTTCTCTTGTGAAAAAAAAAATGATTAATGTTTATCACTCTGCCTTCAAAACTAGCGATGCTGGTCTATGTTGCTGGTTTATTGATATGGTCTGATGGTCTTTTTATATTTTTGACATATAACACTCCTCACATGATTAGCGTTTTTCTCTGTTGCAGGATTTTGGGTACTTTAATTTGTATTTGGAACAATGGACGTCGGTACTCTATCTGTTGCTTTACTATTCTACATACTGCTATTTCACTTTCATGGACTGTTTTACTTCATATAATATCTTCACTTTCATGGACTGTTTTACTTCACTATTGTAGGGTTTTGGGTACTTTAATTTGTATTTGGAACAATGGACGTCGGTACTCTATTTGTTGCTTTACTATTCTACATACTGCTATTTCACTTTCATGGACTGTTTTACTTCATATAATATCTTCACTTTCATGGACTGTTTTACTTCACTGTTGTAGGGTCTTGGGTACTTTAATTTGTATTTGGAACAATGGACGTCGGTACTCTATCTTTTGCTTTACTATTCTACATACTGCTATTTCACTTTCATGGACTGTTTTACTTCACTGTTGTAGGGTTTTGGGTACTTTAATTTGTATTTGGAACAATGGACGTCGGTACTCTATCTGTTGCTTTACTATTCTACATACTGCTATTTCACTTTCATGGACTGTTTTACTTCATATAATATCTTCACTTTCATGGACTATTTTATTTCATATAATATCTTCACTTTCATGGACTGTTTTACTTCATATAATATCTTCACTTTCATGGACTGTTTTACTTCACTATTGCAGGGTTTTGGGTACTTTAATTTGTATTTGGAACAATGGAAGTTGGTACTCTATCTGTTGCTTTACTATTCTACATACTGCTATTTCACTTTCATGGACTGTTTTACTTCATATAATATCTTCAAAACAACGTTTCTCGTCTTTTAAAATTTTAATTTTTTTTTTAAAAATTGAACCCTCCGTCGGTCTACCGACGCCTTGTAAACGTCGGAACTGCGACAACCCAGAAACGTCGGAAGAGAGACAGTACGAAAACGTCGGAAGCGCGACGTCCCAAACGTCGGACCACATATCGTCGGAATTATGACATCTTCCAGACTTCGGAAGAGTGACGTCCAAAACGTCGGACCACGTTTAGTCGAAATTGCGACAGTTTACAAGCGTCGGAAGAGCGACGCCAAAATGTCGGACCACGTTTAGTCAGAACTGCGACGGTTTATAAGCATCAGAAGAGCGACGTCCAAAACGTCGGACCACGCTGTGTCGGAATTGCGAAGGTTTATAAGTGTCGGAATAGCGATGTTCCAAACGTCGAACCACATTTCACCGGAAGTGCGACAATTTACAAACGTCGGAGGCGCGACAGTTTGTGAGACGTCGGAAGAGTGACGCTTGTTCGGAATGATAGAAGAAGTGTCGATAGTGTGACACTTTTTACTTGCGTCGGAACGGCGACGGCATGACAAACCACGGTTTGTCCGCCCCCGAACTGTCGCTCTTGCGATGACTATGTGTTGGAATAGCGACGAATTGGCCGTCGGAATTTCCGCCAAATTCTCTAGTGGAAGCTTCCTTACTACCTCATTTTGACATTCTTCCTTGGTTTGCCTTAGAGAACATCAACCTCTTTGAATTGAATCTAGAAGATTTTCCTGCTATATGCCCCTCCCAGTCATCAACTTGAATGCTTCCACAATAATTACCCTGTTTAACTCGATTGTTTCCACAATAATTACCATTCTTGTTGAAAAAATCCTGTTTAAGGAGGTTGTATAAATATTTTATGTGCATATATACCATAGGCGATTATGAAGGAACTGGTGTCATGAAATAAGACTCAGCGACAGACTACACCATAGAATCAGCTGCATAAATTGTACTATAAATCCTTTTTGGACTAGTAGGCATTGTCTTTGCCAGAAACATTATAAGCGTAAGCTCTCATCTTCTGCCTGGGCCACAGAATCTCTCCACACACACAGCTTCCTGACAAGGTTCCCAAATCTACCATCTTTCAATATGGACTATCTAGATTTACTAGAACTTGTTCCTTGACTACTATAATAGTGTGACAATATAGATGCAGCAGAAACTTGCCTTGAAGAAGCCCCCTCCATATTTTTCATTAAGCTCAGCAGAAAGGTAGTCTGCAATATAAAGTAGAAAGAGTGAACGCGTGCAGATTGGCTATTACGTCCTTTACTAGAGGCCATGATCCAGTATGCACGCGCTATACCGTGGGCGTTAGAATCTAGATTTTTTTTGAAAGAGGCTTCCGCGAGATATGCGGGATGCTGCACTATCTTCTTAATGACAACAGCTAAAGCCTCTGATTCATCAGTTTCCATTCCTGATTTCAATCTTGGACTCCAGATCTCCTGGCGTATCTAATACATAACGTCAATCATGGGCTCCATGTCTCTCGGCGTGACAATACATAACTTCGAGCATAGTGGACACGGCTTGTGCAAGACCGTAACTGATAGCGATGCGCGCCCCATCTAGGAATAAGATTAAATAGAAAATAAAGCTCCATAAGACTCAGATTAAATAGAAAATAGAAAATAAAACTCCAATTAGCCGTTGTAGATCAGTTCTATTGCTTCTGCTTAATTTCTTTGCTATTGAAGATTTAAATATTTAATGATTGTTTGCTCACTTCTTAAGGCTATGTTAATTGGAAAAGAATCCAATAAAGCTTTCTTGATTGTGAAAAAGATCAAAATAAACGTCCAGAATCTCCCCTGAAGCTCTCTCGATTGTGAAAAAGATCAAAATGAATGACCAGAACCCCCAATATGTTTGTTTATGTTATTTCATCCAAACTGCCCAGAAATGCAACTTTGTGCAAAATAAACAATCAAAACCCTAACTGCATTTTTCTAATTGATCTCATCCAAACCAGTTACTTGTTTAACTGTGAGATGGGGATGTTGTATAGAGTGAATTTATTTTGATTGCAATGATATGATTATTGAAAGTTAAAAGGGTGGGTTTATTTTAAGCTGAGTTGGTAAGTAGTTAAGGTGTATTTTATAATGTTGTTATATTATTTTGAAGTTAAAACATTATTATATAAAGTAGATTAAAGATTGGTTTACATAAGTTTTTGTGTGTTTTTTTGAAATAATAAAGATTGAGATTTTTGTCAAATAATTTAAAAGTTTTACAAAATTTAGTCTACCAAGTTTGTAAGAGGGGATTTTTAGAAGGTTGGGCTAGCTCATTATCAATTTGAATAAGAAAAGAATTGAATTGCAAAAGGTGAAAAGCATGAACATGTTATCCCATAGACTATTTTTAGTTCGTGGACATTAAAATATCATTCATTTCATTTAAGTAACTTAAAACCAAAAAAAGTTGTATTTCTCATATTGAAATTCCCTTTGGTGTTTTAAAGATAAAATATTTGGGATTTTAGATAAAAATTCTTTTGTGTAGGTTGTGAAATATCATAGGTGGAATATTTTCCAATCACCACACAATTTTACCAAGCCACATTCACTAACCCTCAATGTCACATGGAAAGATATGATTGTTGCATGTATATAATGCCTTGAGTTTGTTGACATGGCACATTCATTGTTAGTCATGTGTCCCTCATCACGTCCATGTCAACTACTTTCCATGTTCCTTCAGAATGCATCACTTTATGAAATGTCATTTTTCAACATTCACCACATATTCAAAATATTTCCTCTATGACCCATATCACATGAGCGTAATTCATGAATGTCGAGTTTCTAATGAGGTTAAATATGGTGTCAATGCAAGAACATTGAATGTTTTTCTGGGGACAATTGTCCAAAAATAACTGTGTCAAAATTCTTGTGTGTGCTAGAATTTCTTAGTTTTCAATATTTTATTTTCTGCAATATTTTTATGTTGTGTAATCTAAAATTTTAAATGTAATTATGTTAAAAGATAATTCCTAAATTATCTAAATGATGGAAATTTAACTATATATATATATTTCATGATTACACATAAAACAAATATTCAAGGAAAATCGTGTTAAATTTTGGCAGGATTCATTGGTGAACCATGGTTAGAAGAAGTAAAAGAAGGAGTGGGGAAACTAGAGGGTGCAACGTAGCACCACCACAACCGCCAACTCCTACCACCCCACCCAATGATGAGGAAAACATCTCAACACAAGAACAAATACCAGTAGGATAAGTGTTAAACTTAATGAAATCATTCCAGCACATGTATGAGGCATTAATAAACCATCTGGAACGATATCATGGAGGACCATTCATACAAAATGAAGCACCCCCAAACACTACAAGAAATGATGTACGTCAAGATTTGGAAAAGGTAAAATTTCTAGAGTTTTGGGGGTCGACAGATGGTCAATCTGCAGAGGCATGGTTAGAAAACATGGTTATGTGCTTTACCCTAAGAGAGTATACCTCAAACATGAAGGCCAAGATGGGTATATTCTAGCTAAAGGGAAACACACTACTTTGGTGGAAGACCTTATTACCCCAATTGGGGATGGATATCTCAGAAGTAACTTGGGAATTGTTTGAAGAAAAGTTTAGAGAACGCTACCTATCAGAGGAATTTCTTGAGAGGAAATTAAATAAATTAAATGCATTAAAGTAGGGGAGTCGCTTAGTACCAGAGTATGAGGCTTGTTTCATGGAATTAATCCGTTATGCCCCTCACTTAAACACAGAAAGACTCAAGGTGAACAAATTTGTGTATGGATTAAATGGTAACATCTAGGCTAAGGTTAGGATCTTAACGCCTCACACCTTGCATGAGGCAATTCAAAGAGCAATTATCGCAGAGAAGGAGATCATGAATAATGGACCTAATAAGAAAAATAGGCTCGCAGGATCAGGAGTAACCAATGGAAATAGTACGGAATGTAGAAATTTTCAAAGGGGTCCCATGATGAATCATCAAAAGTGGTCTACCGGAACACCATATAGTCATCCAACTCAGCGGCTGCATAGGGTACCTCAGAAAGCTCGTTAACAACAACATCATCGTATTATGTGACAACACCAAGTCACACCACCTCAGCATTTATCCCAACAGTCTGGCTCTTTCCAACAAAGTTCCAGGCCAACTCCCAGTTCAGTCAATAATAGAAGCCAAGCTCCTAATAGGGGGTGTTGGACTTGTGGAGGTGCTCACTACGAGAGGGATTTCCCTCAAAAGACAGGTAATACCAACTCAACTCAGAAAGTAGCTACGATGGGGGACCTGGGGAAGGCTCATCGCATCCATGTAGTGGTGAACAATCGCCAGGTCGAACACCAGTCCACTGTGTTGGAAACCATAGGTAATATTGATGGTATGAGTTTTGTCATTTTAATAGATCCGGGAGCTACTAATTATTTTATTTCTTTAAATGAATTATCAAGGATTAAACACAAATCAATTGCTCAACATGATTTTAGACATGTAGAAATGGCATGTGGTATGAAAAGAAATGTAGGAAAGATGGTAAGGGATTGTGAGGTGGACCTGGGTATATGTAAAAACAAGGTATCCTTGTATTCTATGATATTAGGAGTCTATGAAGTAGTTATAGGAATGGATTGGTTGGAGCGACATGAGGCACTCCTAGATTGCAAATATAAGGTACTATATTTCACAGATGATGATGGAAAAATAAAATCATTGAGGAGAAAGAACCAAGGGGTGTTCCTAAGGTTCACATCCTCCATGCAACTAATGAAATATAGATGAAAGGGGTGTCAAATGTTCACAGTGTTGGCTCTAAATGATAAGGGTGATTCTGAAAATGACACTCCTCGATTGAAAAAATAAGGTACTATATTTCACAGATGGTGATGGACAAAGAAAATCATTGAGGGGAAAGAACCGAGGGGTGTCTCTAAGGTTCATCTCCTCCATGAAACTAATGAAATATAGACGAAAGGGGTGTCAAATTTTCACTGTGTTGGATCTAAATGATAAGGGTGATTATGAAAAATTTGATAAACATCAAATTCTTGTTGAATTCAAGGATGTATTTCCTGCAGAATTACTTGGCCTACCCCCAAAAAGGGAAATTGATTTCACCATCGACCTTAAACTAGGAACTGAGCCTATTGCAAAGACACCTTATCATATGTCAGCTCCAGAACTAAAGGAATTGCAAATACAATTAAAGGAATTGTTGGACTTGTGGTTCATACGACCCATCATATCTTCGTGGGGAGCTCCCGTGATTTTTGTTAAGAAGAAGGATGGGTCTTGGCAACTGTGCATTGACTATCGCCAGTTGAAAAAATTGATAATAAAGAATCAATATCCTTTACCTAGGATAAATGAATTGTTTGATCAAATTAAGGGGGAAACTGTGTTCTCAAAAATAGATTTGAGGTCAGGATATCATCAATTAAGAATCAAGGAAGAAGATATTCCAAAGACAACCTTTAAGACAATATTTGGGCATTATGAATTTGTAGTTTTACGCTTCGGACTGACAAATTCCCCGGGTGTTTTCATGAGTTTGATGAATGGGATATTCTGGGTACAATTATTTATCGATGACATTTTGATATACTCAAAGACCCTAGAAGATCACGACGAACACTTGAGGATAGTTCTTCAATGTCTTAGAGAAAACCAATTGTATGGAAAACTGTCAAAGTGTTCCTTTTACCAATCGAAGATTAATTATCTTGGGCACATTATCTCTAGGGATGGCATCACAGTAGACCCGACAAAGATAGAGGCCATCATGGAATAGCCAACACCAACCAATGTTCACGAAATACAAAGTTTCATGGGCATGGCAGGGTATTATCGTAGATTTGTCGAGGGGTTTTCGAGGGTAGCAAGCCCCATTACCGAGCTCCAAATAAAGAACAAGAAATTCATTTGGACTGAAAAATGTGAAGAGGCATTCCAAAGGTTGAAGGTATTGTTAACGACAACACCAATTTTGAAAGTGCCAGATATGGAACAAGAATTTTTGGTTTGCACTGATACCTCCAAGCAAGGGTTGGTTTGTGTATTGATGCAGGAAGGAAGAGTAATAGCATATGCATCAAGAAAAATTAGAACCCATAAAGAGAACTACGCAACCCATGATCTAGAAATGGCAGCAATTGTTTATGCACTAAATATTTGGAGACATTACCTTCTAGGAAGGAAGTTTGAACTTAGAACTGACCATTGTGAGCTACAACACATATTCACTCAGGACCACTTAAATGCAAGGCAAAGAAGATGGTCTGAGCTGATCAGTGAATATGATTTTGATATTAATTACATAAAAGGAACAGTAAATAGGGTGGCTGATGCTTTAAGGAGGAGGCCTCAAATATTTTTAGTGATTCCCTTAAAGACAAACTTAAGGGAGAAGTTGCTTGAATTGCAATTTAAGGACACCCGGTACAAGGAGGTTAGTAGGAGTTTGAGGGAGGACGAAATGAGAATCCCAAAATATGAAGAATACTCCCTTTATGGTGATGGAATTCTACGATTCTGGGGAAGGATATATGTGCCACCAAATGAAGATATACACCAGTTTGTCTTGAATGAAGCACATCGTGCAGTATACATGGCACACCCTGGTGTTAAGAAGATGAGTGCAGACCTGAAACCACTTTTCTTTTGGAAAGGAATGAAGAAGGACATTGTAAACTTTGTAGCAAGATTCTTAGAGTGTCAGCGAGTAAAAGCTGAACACCGACATCCAGCAAGGTTATTGCAACCCCATGAGATACCAAAATCTAAATGGGAAGTTATATCAATGGACTTCATTGTCGGACTACCAATGACCTCAAGATGACATGATTCCATATTTGTAGTGGTGGACACATTGACCAAGAGTGCCCATTTTATACCAGTTAAGACCACATATAAGGCACCAGAGATAGCAAGAGTTTTTATTGATGAGATTGTAATATTACATGGAGTTCCTAGGAAGATCATATTAGATAGGGGAGCAGTGTTTACAGGAAGGTTTTGGACCAGTTTCCAAGAAGCCTTGGGAACCCATTTGAACTTCATCATTGCATACCACCCTGAGACAGATGGTCAGACAGAGAGGACTAATAAAATCCTCGAAGACATGCTACGAATGTATGTGATGGACCAACAAAAGAAATGGGAGGAATTTTTACCTTTGGTGGAATTTGCTTACAATAACAGTTATCAAAGTTCCATCAAGATGGAACCATTTGAGTTCTTGTATGGAAGACCGTGCAGAACACCTCTTAGTTGGGACTGACTAGAGGACTGAGTATTAATAGGACCAGAAGTGGTGCAAGAGATGGAAGAACAAATGACTATGATTAAAGGGAGGCTAAAAGAAGCACAAGATCAAAAAAAGAGTTATGCTGACTCTCATCGAATAGACCAAAGTTATGAAGTGGGAGATAGGGTGTTCCTGAGAGTAAGGCCCCAAAAGAGCTCTATAAGATTTGGAAAGGGAGCAAAATTGTCTACACGGTTTGTGGGACCTTTTGAGGTTTTAGAAAGAAAAGGGTCCGTAGCATATAGACTTGCATTACCTCCACCCATAGTGCGTATTCATGATGTGTTTCATGTTTTTGTTTTGCGTCATTATATTTTAGATCCATCACATGTTATCAACTTAGGTCACTTGCAGGTTTCAGACAAGGGCAAGGTGATGGTCGAACCAGTTCGCATATTGGACCAACAAACTTTGTAGCTTAGATGACGATTATTGGACCAGGTTAAGGTCCAGTGGGACAATTAAAGTCCTAGTTCAGCCACTTGGGAGGATGCTGAAGAGATGCATCACCATTTTCCTTATCTATTCCAAGGGCTTCGAGATGAAGTCCACTATTAAGAGGGGGTGTATGTAATGCCCTACTCTAGTTGACTGACAATGATATGAATTTTAACAGTATTCATCCCTAAGACCCGCATTTTATTCTTTGAGGACCTCAGGTTGAGGATCCAGACACATGACTCTATCATTAGTGGATGTGATGGTTATGTATGTCTTTATTGATACTATGATGATGATAGCATTTATGGATATGCATGTTCTTTATTGATATGATTGTAGCATTAATGGATATGCAGGTTCTCTATTGATATCATGATGATGATAGATTTTATGGATGGATATGTTTTCTATTGATGTTACAATGATAATGCCTTTGATGGATATGTTAATTTACCATTGATGTTATGATTATGATAAAAATGATGGAAGTGTCCCATATGTAGCTACTTACATTAGTTTTTATTCAAAATAAAAAATGATGTGAATGACTAGGTCATGATGATGTTTCTATTATGATAATGACTAACACTGAGAACTTTGTTACTGATGATTATTGAGTATGACAGGAAACCACCAGAGGCACTCGCATATGATGAGTGGATAACATCTGGTTTGATAGAAATTAATATTTTGTCTTTGAAATTCTAATTTCAGTTTGAAACTTGTTATATATAAATTACATATACTTTGATGATATGTCAGTGGTTGCAGGAACATGTTAGTTGGTTGGCTGAATGACTCACATATGGGTGATGGTGTTGTAAAATTGAATGGGACAACATGGGAGGGGTGGAACAGTGTTCCTGATATCACCCGCCAGCACTCTTGCCATGACTTAGGCTGGAAAGGTCGAAATACCTTCATCTTGAAGATCACGATGTCGTGGGGGTTGGTCCCAAATTTGGTTCGCTCACGAGGATTTTCTGGGGGTGCGCATCAAGGCAGATTCCTTGATCCCTAGCACCATTAGTCTCACTATAGTAGGAAACATATGAGATGATAGGGGTCTCTAGTGTTGCACATATAATTTCCCCTCGTAACCACTGGATACTTGAAGGGAAAGTGGTGTGGCACCCTTGGAATTTCAAGAGAAATTATTGAAGGGCACGAACGACTTGGCACCCTTGGCATCAAAAATAAATTCTTAGGCATGGCACCCTTGGAACTTCGAATGGAAGTTATTGAAGGGCATGACCAAGCTTGACACCCTTGACATCATTAAAGAAGCTAATAAATATAATCAATATAGGAAAATCCAACTAATTCATATCAAGTGACATATGATGTTAGAACCAAAGGAATTAAATCAAGAATAAAACTTAGGGTAAGGGAGGAATAGGAAGAGATAAAATAATTTACCATGATAACTCTACCCTTTCCATGTTAAAACAAAATATTAAGTACATAAGACTTAATGAGGCAAAAGGGGGAAAGAGGGACATAGAGTTAAGTATAAAGAATTACTAAAAAATTCATTAAGAGAAGAGGGTGGTGAATTAAAATAAGAATACTAAATTAAAATTTGAGAAATTTAGAGAACTTCCATGTGGCAAAATCCAACATAAGAATATTCATCAAAAAAGAAAATTGAGGTAGTTGGGAGACCAAATCTGAGAATTATCAATTAACTTCAGTAATAAACACAAATTAAGGAGTAAAAAGGGGGAATCGAGAGACAACTAGGAGAATAAATAGGAAGCCTTGTTGGGTTGAGGAAAATACTATTTTTAAATGAATAATTAAGTAAATTATTTTTGGAGAGTCTTGATGAGAGGGTGACACGTGGGTGGGTGAATAACCAAATTTTGAGTAATAAATAAATAATTATTTATGCATGAAATTCCAAGTGTCACCTATGAAGCCTTCTATAAAAGAAAGGGAAATGGAAGGGAAAAGGAATTTTTGTTTACCTTATTGTTGGATGGAGGATATTATGTCATTTTGAGTGCTTACGAGCTATAATTGAGTTTGGTGGGATAGAGTATTATAGAGAGGGGACTCTTGAGCCAAGAGGGGCTCACCTCTATTAGCTAGCATATTCCTTCGTTTTACAACCCCATTACAGTTCGGGGGTCTGCGGGGAAGGAGAGTACCCAAGGAATAGGCTGGCAGGTCAACCGGTGGGTCATTACATTCGGATTAAGAATGACAACCTTCAGGCTTGGAGGTAGACGACAACAAGGGAGCTCAAGTAGAGGCAAGTCATGTTTAGTTCTCGTCCAAGCGTGAACGATACATGTGTTAGTTATATTGTTTTTAATTATGATGATTTCATTGTGCCTATAATCAAGTTAAATATATGTATGTGTTATGAAGTTAAATTGATGGACTTGGTATACATGATTTAATTTTATTGAGTTTCAAAATTGTATGATTATGGTTTCATTTCCTAGTTACTGTGTAAAAAAAAAGAAAAAAATTAAAGCCTAGCGCTCATCTAGTAAATTATAGGGTTTGTCTCTACAATGAGTATTTAAGATGGAGTAATACTTTTATCTACACAAAGTGGCATCCTTTCAAAAGGTAAATATTGCATCCATGTTTTTAGAACAAGACCAACATGTATGGTATAAATGGCTTTGTGAAAAAGAAGGATTTTTTAAGCCCTATATAAGCCTCATGTTAACCCAAAAACCCCTCATGAATCCCTAGATATTGACTGATTACATTTATATTTTTATATTATTATGTAGGCTAGAACCCATCATGGTCCCATTTTATTATAATTGTATCCTTGGTCTCCTATATATATACTAAGGAGACCCATTCTTAGAATCATGAAACATTGTCTTGTTCATTTTATTTATTGTATAAGGTGTTTCCCCCCCTTGAAGTGTATTATAATTATTGGTTTCTTATAATTTTTAAGGCACAAGTATCATAATGGTTGGTATCATAACTCTTGATCACGGGGTTTTGCTGCTTCAAACATGTTGTCATGGAATTTTCGTTATAATTTTTTTTTGTTATAACATCCCGAGAAATATTTGGTTCAAGTTACAAATTTTGGTTCACTATATTTTTAGATATATAGTCCAAATAAGTTAGGAATTACAAATTCCCCTAAATTCTATTTCAAATAGGTCGGTGCAAAATTTTTGTTGTACTTTTTTCATTTTTTTTTTTTTAAAATTTATGTGAGGCTTCAAACACTGAAAATTTTCCCACATTGAGGAAAAATAGTGGCAAACATATGGTCCAAGTTTTAAATCTTGGTTCACTATATTTTGAAATATATGCTCCAAGGAAATTAGGGTTTCTGTATGCTCCATAATTAAATCTCAAATAGGACAACTTGGAATTTTCATTACAAATATTTTTCTGTAAGGTTTCATAAATTGAAACCTAGATCATATCAGGATATTAAGGAATATCTAGTTCCATTTTTAGAAATTTTTTCACTATACTTTGGGATTTATACCCTATGGAGGCTAGGTTTTATGAACAATCATGAAATAATTTTTAAACAAATCAACTTGGTGTTGAGAAACCAAGTGTAATATAGATTGATGCTTGATTCCTCTTCTTGATAATTACTTGTGAATTTTAGCGGCATTCTTATTACTTAAGTTATGTCTTCTTCATCAAGAAATTATACATATGTACAAAACATAAAGATCACAAAGAAATGAGAGACACCAAAACTTAGGCTCCAAGGTAGGGAAAAACCCCACAAGGGGGAAAACCAAACAATCCTTCTCTTATAGAATCAAATAAAAATGAGATATTCAAGACCAATACCAATACCAATATTACAACAAGCGACCACGTCCAAAACCCTCCTCCAACTCATCTCCAAAATCAAAGTCAATGCTAGTCAAACCTACCCCAAAATAGTCAAATCTCAGAAATTTCGGACCTGTAACAAGGGTCGAATTTCTTCTCACAAATACCTTAGAAAAATTCAACCTCTTCCACATAAATTATATTCCACACATGTGATGTGTCAAATTGGAATATTCTCCTTGTTTTGACTTTGTCTTCTATCTTTCATTTGGCTATGGTTTCTTCTCTTCTTCACTGGGTCAGATATGTTCTTATGTGTATATCTAATCTATCAAGTAGGTAAAATTGTATTCCTAAATATAGTTTTCCAATAGGTTGAATAGGTGTCACTTGGAGGCCCAGGATGAATTGTCTAAGGAGGGTTGACTTGGTCAACTTGTGGACTTACAATTCAACATAAAATTCAAATTTCATTTTCTTACAAATGTCCAAATGGGACACGACTCAAATACATTTTTTTTTATTCAAAATAATTTCCTTTGAATCTTTTTTACTCTCTAAGCATGAAGAACATTCTTTGAAAAAAATATAATAAATATAAGTGTAAAATATATCAATGATAAACTTGCATTATGAATACCAACTATAGTTACAACTTTAAGACTCTCTCTTAACTAGGGAGGTATTCATAATGAATCAAAAAGATGTTCTCAAGTTTAAATAATCATATAATAAAGGATCTAGATTAATAAGCAGCAATGATTATTATATCTTTCATAACTAGCATTGTAAAACTACCAAGGTCTTGAAAAATACTCTCTATCTCTCCACTAAATCAGAGCACAATGCTGGGAGAAATTAATTTGGACACAGCCACCTCTCAAGGTAGATACCACACCTAGGTGTTCTGATCCAAGTGGATTTTGGTGACCACCCTCCTATTCCACTTGGGGCCCTAATGAGGTCGGGGTATAAGGAATTAGGGCTCGATCTGGTTGAACCTTTGCAAGATCAGCTTCGCAAACACTGACGACCGCCCATGGGGGAAAAAAATAAAGACGAGGGAGTATGATATCCTATCAAAATATTTCTCGAGGAGGCCCTCGAAAAACAAAGGAACGCGATGATGGATAACTTTGCATAGATCCTTCAACGATTTCCCATCGGTGGTGCATCTGCATCCAACAGCCACTATGGAAGCACAACTCCTTTAAAGGTACAAGTTAGCTTTGACATTCCCATATTTGAGGGCCAAATAGATGTAGATGCCATAGATAGATGGTTGATTATATTAGAATGATATTTCTTAGTTCATGAATTTTCCGACCACGAGAATAATATTTTTGCACTCCTCAAAGCTATGCCCCATGTCAAGGACCGGTGGGAAATCTACTATGAGAAAAAGGATGAGGGGGAACCCTCTTTGTTCTTGGTCGTACCCACTTGGAATTATTTCTGAGATGCCATCAAGGAAGAGTACTATCCCATGGGGAGCTATGAGGACAAGTACATACAATGGACTACGCTACAGAAATAAAGGGATCAATATGTGCATGAGCTAATGAATATGTTCCATACCCTGCACACAAAGTTGGGTATCAAATATTTTGAGAAACATTTGGTGCTAAAGTACCACAATTTTTTGCACAAATACATTTAGGAGGAAATGGAGTTCCTCGACATCTCCTCGCTTGATACAACATACAGGTATGGTTCCAATATTGAGTAGAAATTCAGAAAAAAGAAGCGACACTTTGGATCTACGAATTAAAATCAAGGGAAAGGTGCCCCCAAACTACAGAACAAAGGACAAAGACAAGGCATGGCAACCCAAGATAACCTGCCAAATCTGCAAGAAAATAAAAACACCACGAATCCAAAGAAGGAAACAAGAAAGTGGTATCAAATCCATAAGAGCTCCACTCACAACACAAGTGAGTGTCGGGTCAAGCAGTCACTGGTAGCTGAGATGAGGGATTCTGAATCAGATGCATACTCCGACTCTTAATTAGAACTTGACAACAAGAATGAAAAAGGGAATTATATTATTGATGCGGAGCCCAATTCCACTATTACCACTCCGAAGATCCAAAATGAGGAACTAGAAGATCCAGAGGAGGAGGAGCGTCTCTTCCGCACCTAGATGTGGGTAAAGGGTTCCCCACTACATTTCATTGTCGACAGTGGGAGCCAAAAGAACCTCATTTTAGTAGAGTTCATGAAGCGGTTGGGCTTTTCGACCACAACACATCCACAACCGTACACCATCGGGTGGCTTCACCAAGGACAGGATCTCTGCGTCAGCCAACAATTTCGTCTTCCCTACAACATCAAGCCCTTCATGGGTGAGGTAATATGTGATATTTATCCTCCTGATGTTTATGATGTATTATTAGTGCAACCATACTTGTGGAAGTAACACACTATGTATGAGTCTCAACCTCACGCTGTTATTGTTACTTCATAAAATAAGTTGTATATGATACTAGAGGTACCATCGCTTGTCGCTATCTCTTTGGTTACTGGAAAAAAATGCAGTAAGCTCATTTCCAAAATCGGGAATTTTTTTTTTCCTGATGATCCACCTTTAGAGAAAGAAGAATATTGTGGCCACAACCTCCAGATAGATCTCCTTCGAACAACAATAACAAATGGAAAAGGTCGTGGAGGAGTACGAGGACATATTCACCTCACCTGTAGGGGTGCCTTTGCCCTATCAGGTCAAGCACCCCATCGATCTGACCTTAGGTGTGCCACTGCCCCAATGGACCGATCTATCGGTGATCTGTTATGGAGAAGGATGAAATCAAGAGGAATATTCAGGAGCTATTGCAGAAAGGTCACATCTGGCCGATTTCATTGCCTTGTGGGAGCCCGATCGTGTTGGTGCAGAATAAGGATGGGAATTGGAGAACCTATATTGATTATCGGGCACTAAACAAGATCATTGTATTGAATAGGTACCTGATCCCATAGATTGATGACCTTTTGGACCAACTCAAAGGGGTAAAATATTTTAGCAAGATCAACTTGAAGTCCATGTATCACCAGGTACCAATCAAACCCTTCGATGTGTGGAAGACTGCCTTCAAAGCCAAGGAGCGCCTTTTCGAATGGTTGATCATGCCTTTCGGGTTGACGAATTCTCCCGCAAATTTCATGAGGTTGATGGACGACATCTTGCAGCCATTCACCAACTCATTTGTAGTAGCGTATTTGGATGACATCTTGATATTCAACCATACTTGGGAAGAGCACCTCCACCACATCCGTCAGGTCATCCAAACATTGTGGAAACACATGTTGTGTGCGAATTTGTAGAAGTGCACTTTTGGCATGACCCAAGTTCATTATGTGGGATACATTGTTGATGAACAAGGGGTGCATGTGGATCAAACCAAGATCCAAGTCATTTGGGATTGGCTATCCCCAATCACTCTAACAGAGCCTCGCAGCTTTTTGGGTCTTGCTAATTTCCACCATAGGTTCATGTTTGGATTCTCTCATATCACTTGGCCCTTGAGTCAAATCACCAAGGGAGGAGCGAAAGAAAAATTCTTTTGGTCGCAACCTCGACAAAACGCGTTCGTGAAATTGAAACATTGCCTCTGCTATGCCCCAATGCTCATATTACTAAACTTGCAACAACCATTTGAGATCGATACAAATGCCTCTGACTATGCTATTGGGCCCGTTCTTACTCAACAGGGGCATCCAATGGCATATCACAGTGAGGCACTGTCTGACACAGTCTGCAAGTATCCCTCTTATGAAAAGGGAATGTATTAAATTGTGAAGGCTTTCCAAGAATGGAAGCATTACATTTTTGGGAAGGAAATGGTCATCCAAATATACCAGTGATTCTTGCAGTTCATACATACACAAGGTAAGTTTTAGAATGATTGTCATGAGAAGTAGTCTACAGATTTGCAACAAATTCATTTGAAAATCGAGTACAATAAGGACAACACCAATAATGTTGCAGACTGCCTCAGCCAAACACAGATCGTGGCACTAACCACCATTCTCAACTCTTGTGGGAAAGAGACTTCTGATTGGTTACTTCTCTACAAGAGTGATCCAGAATTTGGCCACACATACAAGACACTCTTGGAGGGTATGCAAGTTCCAAATTTTCACCTCCAGGATGCACTGCTATGCCACCTAGGACACCTTTGTTTTCCTTCAAGCGAGCGTGCCAAGATGACTTGGGAAGCACACTATAGTTGAGTCGCTAGCCATTTTGGGGTTGAGAAATTAGTGGCAATATTGTAGAAGTATTTCTATTGGCTGAACCTTCGACATGATGTCGGGAAGTACATTAGATCCTGCACTGCTTGCACCGTTTCTAGACCGACCATCGAGAAGAAATTCCTCTATACTTTTCTACCTACCCTTAGTCGACCTTGGGAATCCATTTCCATGGATTACATGTTGGGCCTTCCTTCTACGAAGCATGGAAATGATTGTGTTTTTATGGTCGTCGATAGATTCTAGAAGATGTCCATTAGGGCAACTTGCAAGAAGAATATCACATCAGAAGCCACTGCTAAACTCTTCTTTAAATGAGTGTGGGTGCACTTTGGGATCCCAAAATCTATCATCTCAGATCGATATAATAGGTTCCTCAACACATTTTGGTCCAGCCTCTAGTCAATGCTGGACACCAATCTCACCAAGTTCACATCTTTCGATCCCCAAAATGATGGCCAGACAGAGGTCGTCAACAAGATGATTGTACACATTATGCACATGTATAATTAAAAGCATCCACACACATGGGATGAGAGCCTTCCTTATGTACAACAAAATTATAATCGGGCTCTCCATAGCTCAACTGGCCACAACCCCTTTTAGGTGGGATTGGGATTCCAACCACTATGTCCCATTGATGTAGCCACGCCATTTTTGGCTACTTAGGCTGATTCGGCTCATGTCCAGTCTGAAGCTGACAAAGCGAACAACTTCATTGAGAAAATTCAGAACATCCGCAAACCGGTTCATGACATATTGGACAAAGCTAATTCTAAGTACAAGAAATGACATGATCAACATCGGGTGCCAGACAACTTCCAGGTGGGCGACACAGTGTGCTACATTTGCAGAAGGAGCACCTCGCTGGACACCACTGCAAGCTTCGATTGCTATGATACGGGTCGTACACCATCACCAAGGCTATAGGGGCCAATGCCTTCGAACTCAGTATTCCACCATTCTTTTTTATGCACCCAATATTCAATGTGGATCTTCTTCGGCCCTACTTCCCACCTCTATTGGACACCTCTGACATTGCAGAACAACTCACACCAATAGAGTTAAACCCAGACTTCTTGGAACATGCCACCATAGATTGTATCATGGACAAGAAAATCAATAACACTCACCAGCAGAAGATCCAACTATATCGGGTTGTCAAAACTGGCCAACTCCTGCACCAAGGAAAGTGGTTCACCAGGGACCAAGTTTAGCAGAAGTTTCCTCATCTCATGGAGGAAATCAACGCAATGGGGACCATTGCTTCCTAATGGGGGTGGAATGAGCCAGGTGTATATTGGTGGCCACCTACCTATTCCACTTGGGGACCCAACATTGTTTCTTTTAGTTTTTCAGTTTCCTTAATTGTAGCACAATTTACTATTTTTAGCATTTTTCAGGTCCTGAACTTCTAGAGCTATTTTGAGGCCCTAAATGACGTTTTTTGGGAAACCTGGGAGCCACATGGAAGTTCCTTTGATTTTTCTCACTTAAAAAGTTGTATTCCTTAGATAGATCTTTCTAACGAGGTATTGTGCATGTCAAACAAAGATCGTATGCCAAAGTTACGTCCCCGAGAAGTTGATGTGCCAATTTACCCAAACAGGGCCCATAGTTTTGGTGCTTCATCTCCTAGGGTTATGTTTTTGGATGTTTATGGTTTTCAATTATTTCTCAATAATAAATAGGCCCTTAAGCCTCATTGTAACACAATTCATAGGCCTGTATCCACCACATCTCTTCTCAGAGATAAGCTACCAGCGCCCTAGCCAGTTTATTTCCCTTCTGTCTGTAAACAAATTTCAGTTCTTTGATATTAATGAAATGAAGTGTTATTTCTGCTGCATATTTTTATTTATGGTTATATGTGTATTCTCTTTCGTTCCAGCATAAATTTGGATCATGTTCAGAAGGTATGGCCTCACAAAACCATTTCCTAATCCTAAGGAAAATTTCATCCTTTGAACCATTCTTTACCAAGTCCATGTATCCAACTCAGGATATTAATGTTAATCAACCACAATACATGAATCAAGAATGTTTGTCCCTGATGCTTATCCAATCCACCATTCTCCCCACCAGTGTTCATGCACTAGACTTACAACAGTTAATCTTGGAAATAGTACATAACATAGAGAACACTGTGTCCATCATCACTTCCTCTCAACCATGTACGAGATCATGACTCCCTCAACCAGGGAGGATATATCCACAAGCCTAATATTGTCTCAAAAATACTCATCCTTTCCCTTGGAAAGGAACTTCATCAATGCAGTGGCTACATGTTCATCCATGGAGATCTTGTTTGTAGCTTCTCAGCTCCTAACTACACCATACTCTTGGATCATAAAGTTCTTTGACATTTTATGAAAAACATGATCTCTGATAATATTAAAATAAATTTTACCAATACAAAATATCATAATCGAATTTGGAATTTCATTAGAAAGACCATCAAACATTTTGGGGAGCCAAACTGCTCCATAGCTTATTTTCCATATCTACTTTCTTTATAATGACATAGGATCACTTTCCCAAGTGGAATCAACTCGCAATAGCATCCATACTTATCATCAAAACTTTTAATCTGAATCGATGTGTCCTTGATTTTCATAGACCCAATCATATATTGGTATAATATTAGAACTTTCTTGCTAAATCATATTTGTCATAAATGTTTAATCTGTCAACTGACCATCTGGAAAATCTTGGACACAAGTTCTTCTTAGTTTTTCTGCCTAAATTTGAGTAATAGTGTATCCATTTCATCTCCTTGAATCATCCAAAGTACAAGGTTTTCTTCAATAAAATCCTTAATATTTAAAGAATTGGGAATAATTTGAGGTAAATGAACAACTCCCTTTCTTTGAGAGGAACTTTTCAAGACTTTCTTCCATGTTTTCCCTTGGATCCTCGAATTTTCCTCAAATTTGACATATTTTTCCCTTATTTTCATCCATTCCAATTTTTTTTTAATATATTTGTAGGTCATAAGGTCATTTGGGTCGTCCTCATCCATAAAAAAGGGTATAATTTTTTTTAGCTCATAATCTAGATTTTCTTTATGAAATTGACTGAAATATCATTATGGCTACTGAATTATGCAGTTTCCATAACTAATTATAATTTATGTATTTGATTCCATGGTTAGAAAGGTTCCAAATATTTCCAAGGCAAACAAAATACATGGATTGATGCCAAATGTTGGAGATATGGACACCCACCTATTGTGCTTACTCAGAAGATCATAAGGTTCAAGGATCTTATTGGTCAAAGTATAGGTCAAATCTATCTTGTTCGTGCACAAGGGTTTTAGGAAATCAATTTTGATATCAAGAAATCATACCAGGAAAAGAATAACAGCAAGCGAGCGAGCATCTTCATTTGAATCAATTATGTGTAGATGAATATTGTTCACATGATTTTCTATGAAAGTGAAAATCACGCGAGGACCATTTCCTAATCGAATTTAAATAATTAGTTGTCAATCCCATAAATTTCCTTTCAGAATTACTTTCTTTAAGTAATTAATTTAGAAATAATATAAATGTAGCTTTCATATGGAAGATGAGGACAATTATTAAGAACCTGAATTTTGTAATTCTCACCATCAAAACTCTGGTTTCATAATTACAAATACTTTGTTCCTCTTATGTTCCTATGTGTTGGTGACTAGTTCACTAAGTTGAGTTAATTAATCATTGTGCTCAACGGGAGGCCCCCTAAAGAGTGTTTGGCAATTTAATTGATGTTAAATTACTTACATAAATAATTAAACAAGGATAGTAGACTGATGAAGTGTATGTGCGTCGTATGTGCTAGGAGTCTTTGTCACTCAAAACAATTCCTAAGTTAATTTGAGATATTGAAATGCATATGTTTCTCTAATAGTAAGTAAATGAATTTGATTCTATTACTCTAGCTTGAGAGAAATATCACTCTTCTTAAAAATGAATAACACATTTGTTCACACTTACTCAAAATTAAATCAAACACACTCTTTTTCTTTAAAAAAAATCACACCAATCTTCAAAATGAAATCACTCTTGAATTGAAACCACATTTGCTTCAAAAATGAAATCAAACTTTGCTTAAATTGGACTCACACTTTCTTGAATTGAAACCACACTTGATTGAATTGAAACCACACTACAAATGAATCTAACATTGACAAAAAGAAGATTATCTCTGCAAATTAAAATCCTATCTATATAACTAAAATTTAAAGCTATGCTCTGCCCATGTGCATAAGAAATATCACTATTCTTAACAATAAAAACAATTAGACAAACTTTTCTATGAAAACAATCTTCATGCTCACATTTAAAATCAAGAATTAAGCTAACATAATCCTACATAAAATATAAAACGAAATATAATTATAGTTAAAAAGGAAAACCTTACTATCTCGAGGGGGGCCTCCTACAAGAATTACGTATCAATATGGTGCTTCAAAAGATGATAAACCACGCATTGCAATCATACAAAAAAGAAATAAGTACCAAAGCATAATTTATAAAAGAAAACATAGTTTTTACAATGTAAAATCCAAGTATGTGTTTGCTATGTAGAGAGGCATATTTATAAAACTCCTATGCATTAAATGTTTTAGATCATTACACATTATTCTAATCGACATTAACTGAAATTATCTTTGAAAGATAAAATATTTTGATCTTCTCATGATTTTCTATCAATGTAGAAAATCATGAGGCTAAATATTTGTATCTCGCTCGCCTAGTTCGCCTTCTATGGTGTTTAAATTCTCTATCACTGAGATGCTAGGGTTTCTTCTTTGTCAATCCAGGCTATGAAGATAGGACCAAATCATTGTACCAAATAATTTCCACCTACCCATATGCCACTTTTCTCGAATGGATCTTCGAAACCTATCAAACCTTGGACTCAGCAATAGAATCACTGTAATTTTGCAGCCAATGTAAATATTAAGCTAAAAAATAAATAACATTGTGACTTATGAAATAGAAGACGATCAAGTACCTGACACTCCATAATCCTTGTGAACTAATGCCCAAATTCAATTTATGAAGGTCAAAAAGAGGAAAATGGAATGAAAAATGGTTGTAAAAAATAAGAAATTTAGGGGTTCAATATTCCTCCACACATAAGACATTGTATCTCCTCATGAAAAACTTCAAAACTTGTGAATATTTTATGTCACTAAGCCTCTTCAGACGCATGAGCAAGAACATCCAAGTTATTCCTTCTTTTCTTTTTGGTGGTGACTGCCATCCTTAGTTTCTTCATCAAAATTCTATGTTTCAAGCTTATCACCTTCCTTTACAGAGATTTTTTTTTGGCCTTCAATTTATTGTTCTTCTCATACCATACACCAAGGTGAAACATGATGTTGTAATTTTTAGTTGTCTGAACTTCATTATGCACCTTTAGTGTTTCATGTTCCTGCTTTAAATGTATATTTAATACCTCCAAATCATATATTTCTTATTTGAGAGTGTTTACAATTTGAGATATCTTTGGAGGATCAACATGAGCAATTTCCTCTTGGTTTGAGGATGATTCCATTGTTTTCCTTGTAGTTATTTTCTCCAAATACTCTATATAATCATATATTTCTTGCTACATAGGATCTATTTCAGGAGTTCTTTTGGTTGAACTAGAAACTATTGATAGAACTCTAGGTGATCAAATTGTTGGTGATGGAACTCTTAGTTCCTCATCTTCTTCTAAGGTAATAAATCCTGAAGTTTGTTGAGATTGTACATGCATTGTTTTGTTGAGAATTTCACTTCTTCTTATATTGGATGGTGACTTATATGGTGATTTTGATTTATTAGTAAGGAACTACTTTTTATCATTTTCCTACTTTTTTTTCTTCTTGGATGAACTTTCACCTATATTGTTGGCTTTATTTATTCTAACATTTCTTTTTTTAAGGTTTTACAACATATCTACAAGAGGAGTCTCATACTCTGATTGTTGCTCCTGTTGTGTAGGTGAGCTATTTTTAGGGTCTATAGGAAGTTTCCTTATACTTTTCCTTGTCTTACCACTAGGCTCCTCTTGCTCTTGTTCCTTAAAATGATTCCTAAGAAAGAAATATTCCCAATTGTCTCCTATATTTCCGAGATGGGTCTCAACCAGAATTTTCACCAGGCCATGATGGTATATGGAATTGTCAATGAATTGTATCTTTATCTATATATTTATAGACATATTTATTAAACTATGAAGTAGAAAATATGGTAAATTAATTTCATTTCTTTTCAGAAAATTCATCATCAATCATGCATGGTAGAAAACCGAGTTACCAAATATCCCTTCACAAGTTATAAAATTTTGAATTATTAATAAAATATTCCTCCACTTATTAATTTTAGATTGTTTTATGTTGTATCAATTACTTTATCCCAATTCCAAACTTCACTTAGAAATATTTCCAACTACAATTAGTCTTTCCATTCATCAACATTAATTGAAGATAGAACAATAAAAGTAATAACAAAGGAGACAATTAGCAAGAGACACCATATTTGGTTAAAGACCAGGGAAAAACCCACTACAGGGGAAAACCTTTTTATAATTTTCATAAAATGTTCAAAAGAGAGTACAATGAGCCCAATACAACATGTAAAATAATATAACCCAAAAACTTCATGAACCCATGCACAAAGATAAAATATATCAGACAAATTGATTCAACTTTTAGACAACTTTAGGAACCTTCAGATGACAGTCAACAATAATCAAACCTAGAGCTGCTACCATAAGACTGCATGCTCATGGATTTAGGATCTGAGGCACTACCTTGTCTATAGTAATCCCGCGGCTAGCCTGGATCTGCTAGTGTTAAACCCATGGATCAGCTAGAAGCCCCAATTTTGAGAGCGACCTTCAGACCTATGATTTCAGACCTCTATATGATCTCTTTCTTCATTTATTTTTCGAACCCAATCAGATAGAAGAGAATAATATTCTTGATGTTGTGATGTCCAAATGAGCTTCTAGGTCACTTGTATTTATATGCTTCAAAGGGGTGCCAATAATGTCCATTTTATGTTGAGGACGACCTATTCATATGAGTGAAGTCGACCTGATCTAATATCCATGAGTGGCTGCAAAATAAAAATCAAAATTTTCTTATCCGAATGAGGTGATATTTAAGTCAATTTTGGTCCTCTTGGAAAGAGAAACTCAATGCTATCATCATCTCCATCAAGTGAGTAGTCCAAATTTGAATTTGACTGCAATTACATAATTTTAACACTCCCTCTCAACTAGGGATAATTCCACCTGTAAAACATGTCCATTGATTAATGTGTCATACTATCATCATGTGTATCAATATGATCAAATATATATGCTAAAATATTCTCAGATATAAAGAAGAAGAATCATGTGGAGAAAAATCTACTACCCTCCAACCAATAGGCTACATACTGGAACATTTGTCAGTGGAATACTATCGGGAAATATCATCAGGCTATTACATGAAAATTTCATCAGGCTACTACCTAGAAATGTCATCAGGCTACTACCTAAAAATGTCATTAGGCTACTACCTGGAAATGTCACATGGGGGAGTTACAACTCAACCCATATCGGACAATAGGTGATGTAGGGGAGCTACTACTCAACTCACCCTATCACATGCTAATATTCATAAAAATAAACCATAAGAGTCATGTGGTAGAACACATGCATCATAATATAGCTTGGACGAGATACCCGAATTACCAAGAGGTAATAATCACATGCCTCCAAGCCTCATCAACCATTTTCGAAATGGAGAGGGATAATCCCAACAAGCCCAATATTGTGGGTATGATGCCAATTGGGGTATACTATACAAAGACCATGATTGGGTGAGCTACTACTCCAACCTTGTTGGTAACAAATAAGGGAAACACCCTTATTGTCTAGAGTTCCCTCAATCCCAAGAGCCCTCTATCTCAATTCCTCAACATGGGAGCTCAAATAGGGGGAAAGAGTATGGCTTAGTGTTATCGATCAGTGTTGCCTCTTATTAGGAGGGGTCACATAAATCAGTCCAAGCTACTCTCTGAGGATCAAGAACTTACCTTTCGAAAAAGCCTTGGTAATAATATCTGCAATCTGCTCATATGTCGATATGTGATGGAAATGAATGACTCCTCTATATACCATATCGCGAATGAAGTGATATCGTATCTCTATGTGCTTGGAAATGTCGTGAAATACGATATTTTCTACTAGACGAATCCCACTCCTGTTGTCACAATATATCACTTTAGTGTCTATAACCTGCTCTAATAACTCTCCAAAGAGCTTCCTCAACCAAACTTCTTGGTAGCTAGCCATGCTAGAGGCAATATACTCTACCTCAGTGATACTTAATGCTATGGAATTATGCTTCCATCTCATCCAAGATATCATGGAAGAACCAATACTAAAAAAAAATCCAGAGGTACTCTTCCTGTCGATAACATTTACCACCCAGTCAACATCGATGTATCCATGAATTCAGACATCTCCATAAGAATATCTCATACCAAGTGTAATTGTCCCCTAGAAATATCTCAATATGTGTTTGGCAGTTTTCCAATGTGCATGGAGAGGCTCGGTCATGAATTGAATCAATGTGATCACTACGTAGCATATGTCCGGAAAGGTGTTCACAAGGAACATCAGAGCCCCAATCAACTGTCTATACTTAGATAGATTTTCCTAATAAGGTCCTGCAACTTCTCCACATAATTTTTTGAATTTTATTTCCATTGGTGTGGGTAGAGACTTATATTCGGTCATCCCAAATATTTCTAGCAGCTTCACAACATATTTTCCTTGTGAAAGAAAAATCTCACCGGGCCTTTGCCATACCTCAAGGCCTAGAAAGTAGTTCATGAGTCCAAGGTCCCTCATTTCGAATTCAGAGGATATATATCTCTTACATTCCATCATCATAAGCTCACTACCTGTCAGGAATATATTATCAACATATAAAACCAATATCAGTGACATACCTTGAACTACCTTAAAGTAGAGGTTGGGATCAACATTACTTCTCGTGAATCCCAGCTTCACCAAATAATTGTCTATGTGGGAATACCATGCTCTTGAAATAAATATCAATACTTTACTTCAATATCAATACTTTACTTCAAATAAATGTGGTTTTTCAAAATATACTTCTTCTTGTAGTGTGTCATGGAGAAATGCAGTATTTACATCCATCTGATGAAGGGTCCATGTAACACCCCTAGTTTTATGTTTCTTCAAGATTAGACATTTGAACTTTAGATCAATAAGGGAGTGGACCCCAATGGATAAGTATTTGGTGGAATGTATTTAAGTATTTAATTTTGAAAATAAATAAAATGATTTTGTGCATATTGACCAAATGAGAATTATGAGATCATTTGCCAAATCCATGAGGTATGGAAAGAGGCTAAGATTTCCCCAAAAATCTTTCAAAAATCCTTGAAAGAATTTATTTCCAAATTAGATTTTTGAGGAAAAATCTAGTTTCCCCAATGAGGTGGAGAGTAGTTGGGAAGAGGTAAAAAGTTGGGAAAAGCAGAAAGCAGCTTTAGAATTCCCTAAATAAGGGAAGCCTAAGCAAATAGGAAGAAAAACATCATGTAATTCTGGACACAGAATTAGAAACAGACTTTGGCGAGCAAAAGCTTAAATAATCTATTCTTGAACAGATTAGAGGTTGGTCTGTTCTGGAAGATGATCTCAGCTCGGGGGTGAGTTCTGTGGACAGAGGAACTCTAAGGTTGGGAGGATTGTTCAATTACAGAAGTGGTAGTCTAAGAATATTCCTGTATGGTTTAAATTTCTAAATTTCCTTGCTGGGTGAATTTTGATTGTGAATGTTAGTTTATTTTAAACTTGAAATGGATCTTCCCTACATTTAATAGAATTATTGAGAAGCAATTTATCCTCTTAATTCTGTAGAGTTGTAGGAAATGAAATTATAGGGAGAACCAACCAGAAGCTCTAAACCTGTATGGGTTTAAATATGGAGGTTTAAACTACTCCTATAATCCATGAAGAATTTAACTTTAATCTGCTTTAGTAAAATTATTGATTTAACTAGTTATGAGCGAGACATTTAGCAGTAGAATATTTTTGGTGTGCTGGAAGGAAATGTAAATATTAAGGGCTGTACAACCAAAATAGATACCAAGCTGGGAAAAAATATATTTATGTATTTGTTAAGTTACTGCAAAAAAAGAAAAGAAAACAAACTTGAGCTGAACTATATAAAATGTTAGTGCTCAGAAATGGATGTATTTTTATGAAACCAACAACATTAAATAAGAAATTTTCTCATTCCAATTCATGACTATCTCACTACTGGCTAGATCAATTAATAACTAGATGAGTTACATGCAGAATAGAGTAGAGCATGAAATATTATTTCATTTAACAACCTTTTTCTATTGCTATGATAGTGAAATGGCAATAGGGAAAAGAACCAATTCCTTTTACATTCAAGGACAATGTAAAATTTATAACAGCAGGAGTAGTGAAACACTGGTGGAACAAATATATATACTGTACTAATATTTCTAAGATGGCAGTGAGTTAAATTCTAGAAAACAGAGATAGAAAATCTAGATACAAGAACATCGCAAGAACATTTTAAGTAGAACTACACTGGATAAAGAGTCTCAAGTACAAATTGATATATACTAGGGAAGGAAGGATATAAATCCCTCTGAGTTCACTATATATTCTCAGTGCATTATGTGACAGAGTTTATTTTAAAAGCAGATCAGTCAAACCCTCGACTGTCAACCAGGACACAAACAGCAAATTATCCAAATGTCCGAATCTCAATAGATTCAAGTTATAGTTACATAAAAATTAGAAATAGAAATTAATAGGTTTGGAAGCAATGCCTCCATTTGCGCTCAAGAATCACTGGTGAATACAGACCTGGAATAGAAGTAGAGCGAACATTAAAACTGAAAGTTGTAAGGAATAGCTCGACGAGTAAACTCATGAAAATTCTACTCCTTTCCGTTACCTGCACACAATAAAACGTCCGCATGAATTAGATACTATTGTACGGTTGGGGTAGGTGAACTGAAAAAATAAAATAATTGGAAACCAAAGATAACCGAAACTTGTTAATGGGAGAAGGGATTGTTAGTTAATTATCCTCACCTGAGATAATTACTCAGTAGAGGAAAAAAATGAGTAAATCGTGCGAAAAAATTCGAATGACAAGTTCGATAATAATACACATCACATTCATTCAGAATTGGTACCTAACTGACTCCAGCATGACGCCATTCTAATATAGGTGCGATGAATAATCTTCCATCATTCCGTGGACGACTGAGTCATTTGAAACGAACGCTGAGAATAACCCACATAACAACCTCAGAGTTATGAAAAAGAAACAATTACATATACATAAAAACATTGACATTCTATCCCTATGTTAGGGAATATGAATGTGAATAGCTTGAAACGAATTAGGGAGAGCCGAGAGCTCTATGGCCTACCCTAAGGAAATCAAAATTTATGCAGGCGAGAGGGAAGAACTAAGGATGAGGGGAGAAAATCTCCCATGCAATTCCTGCGTCCACCAAATTAAACTCAAATCGTGACATGACCAAACAAGAATATCCATCCGGGTATGAGATGCAGTAAAAAAAAAAAAATTATCGCTAGAACAAAATAAATTTTTCTGAAAGACTATACAACCACGCCGTATGGGCCGTCGAATATTATTATAGGTGATTTGGGATTTTAATAAATCCATCCACTTACAAACTACAGAATCACATGGAGGAAACGTTGGAAGCCGTATACAATGCCATTGACAATCCAGACATTTTGACTTGCATAAGGTTGATAAACAAAACAAAAATATTATATATGGATACGAGCCACCATATTTAAAATCCAAAGAATGAGAAACACAATACTTGTATCTGAACACGATAAGCACCATACCTTTGGAAAAGACTTCGACGTGCACCAAGTCCTCGCCATAATGCAGAGGCGGCACTAATGCCTCGTTAGGTAAGGAAGCCAAAGGAGAAGTCGATAAGACCAGAGAGTAAGGAAGTAAAAACAAATGAACATGGTGTGTGTTATACCCATTTTTCGCCATAAACCCTACGCGCATCCAACCGTCCAGGTGGCAACTATCCGTCGTCTCGCACACAGATATAGAAACGACTGAGCAAGGTGAAACCAGACATTTCACAATTAACGTAGAACGTACTAAAATTATTACCAACGTACTAATGTAGACCGGAGTAATAAAATAAGCTCGGTGACTTATCCATAAAACTAATATAAAATACCATACGTTTAGATTTGGAAATCTGGAAAGAGTAGAACGTAAATGTTCCAGTACAAGACTTTAAGAATGACGAGAATGAAATTCAATACACGAAAGACAAAGTACTCCTGCTTATTAAATTGAAATCAGATGAGGATTTATAAATAAACTTGTAACTTGAACGTCAATTCTGAACCATGCGAGCAGAGTAATACGTGGCCTTCAACGTGGAACAAACACAACAAAATCAATTCTGTCACGAAGATCATATCATAGCCACATTTTAACGTATCGGTCGAAATTCCCATAGTACATAAGGGAGTTGGACATAGTCCCTATGTATGTGCATAGTAATACAACAATGATATAAAGCTCTACGACTATGCAAAATCATGGAACCCATACGATACATAGCATAATCTCATTTGATGTGAAAAAGGGAACTACATCAAAATCCCTCTTAAATATCCTTAGAGAAAGAAAAAATTAAATTATCATTGGAACAAATTGAATTAATGCCCTAACTCTAATAATAGGAATTGGTGTATTAGAGAGAAAAAAAATTGTGTGGTGTGAGATGAGGTGCGTTACAAATGGTATCAGAGCTCATGTTAAATAAAACTAGGCTCTTGTTGTGCTCATTGTATAAATTATTTTTACTGAAAAAAAAAAAAAAAAAATTTATTACTGATGTGTGTTATTTAGTGTACAGTGTGCTGAAGCAGAAAAAGCCAAATGGTTGAAGGTGATGAAATTTATGTAGATTTGCGTGATGAAGATAATGCACCAGATCCCAACGCTCCGATGATGGCTATGTTGCACAGGTTGCAATGAGAGATGACTGAGCTAAGAAGCCAGAATGATAGGCTATCATTAGCCAGTGAGGAGCAGGAAAAACTCATCAGAGAATTGACTTCACAGAACAACCAGGAGGGTGAAGGTTCCGGAAAGAGGAAGAAGGGAAAGTTCTCTGATGAGTCTGAGGAAGAGGACACTACTAGACATCAGTACAAGCAGAAAAAGGAATTACAGGGGGAATTCCGAAAGATCAAACCTCCCTCCTATGATGGGGAGAAGGAGGAATATGCTGAAGCCTAGTTGTTGAATATGATTAAGTATTTCCAGGTCTATGAATATGAAAGAAATCTGAAGGCCAGATTAGTTGTCTACCAGCTACAAGGTAAGGCTACCTTGTGGTGGGAGGAGACGAAAATGGTCCATGCCATTGATGAAAAGACAGTGACTTGGGAAGATTTCCAGGTTAAGTTCAGAAATCGCTATTTAAATGAACGTTATTATGATGATAAAGCAAATGAATTCCATGAACTCAGACTGGGACAACTCACTATCGATGAGTTTTTCACCAAGTTTACAAATCTGTTAAGGTATGTCCCTTACATTCGTGAGGAGAAGGCAAAGGTGCAAAGGTTTTTGAACTGTTTGCCTGCTGTGTACAAGGAGAGGATCGAATTTGATAATCCAAAAAATATGGACGAAGCAGTGAGGAAAGCAAAATTATTCTATTAGCAGTTTAAAGGAAAGGGTGAACCTGGTAAAGGCTGGGTAAGCAAAGGTGAAATCAAAGGAAAGAAACAGAAACCAGCCTACTTAAAGAAATTTGGTAGGTACCATCAACGGAAAAAATTTAATAAACCAAAAGAAAGTCAAACTGCACAGTCTTGGTTGGTCCAGTTAGCCACTGCCACCAAGAGGAAAGTAACTCATAAGTTACCACAGACAGTAATTAAATTAAATGATTTTCAAACAGAAGTAAGCTTAAACATTTTTCCCTTAGGCTCATATGATTTGCTGATAGGAATGGACTGGTTAGAAAAGAGGAAGGCTATGATGAATTGTTGGGATAAAACTTTAAATTGCATAGATGAATAAGGGAGACCCTTTACCCTCAAGGGAAAACCAAAACCAATTTCTGTAAGACAAATATTAGCTCTGCAAGTAAAGAGGACAACTAGGAAGGGATATCAAGTATATGTTGTACATGTTGAGGAACTAGGACAACAAACTGAAGACAATCTGCTGGAAACTCTACCAGTGGTAAAATAATTTAAGGAAGTTTTTCTAGATGAGATTCCTCATCTTCCCCCTAAAAGAGAGATTGAATTTTCAATTGATTTGGTGCCTGGAGCAACACCTGTCTCCAGAGCCCCTTATCGAATGAGTCCCCTCGAACTCATGGAACTAAAAATGCAATTGCAAGAATTGCTGGATAAAGGTTATATCAGACCGAGTGTGTCTCCCCGGGGAGCACCGGTGTTGTTTGTGAAAAAGAAGGATGGAACCTTTAGAATGTGCATTGACTATCGTCAACTGAATAAGTTTACCATTAAAAATAGGTATCCTTTGCCCCGAATTGATGATATTTTTGATCAAGTAAGGGGAGCTTCAGTATTTTCTAAGATTGATCTAAGGACTGGTTATCACCAGCTCAGAATTAAGGAGGAAGTCATTAGTAAAACAACTTTTTGAACCAGGTATGGTCACTACGAATTTGTAGTCCTACCTTTTGGTTTGACAAATGCCCCTGCCACCTTTATGTGCCTAATGAACAGTGTCTTAAACAAGTACTTGGATAAATTCATCCTAGTGTTCATAGATGATATTTTAGTTTACTCAAAAAGTGAGGAGGAGCATAAAGAGCACTTGAGGATAGTGTTGCAAACTTTGAAAGAAAACCAGTTATATGCCAAGTTCAGTAAATGTGAATTCTATAAGGACAAGATCCGATACTTGGGACATATTATTTCTGAACAAGGGTTGGCTGTTGACCCTGAAAAGATAAAGGCTATTAGAGAATGGTCGGTGCCAACTGATGTTTCAGCAGTTAGATCATTTATGGGGATTGTAGGTTATTATCGCAGATTTGTGGAAAGATTTTCTGCAATAGCATATCCCATAACTTCACTACAAAGAAAAGGTGTCAAATTTGAGTGGACTGAAAAATGCCAAAATAACTTTGAACAATTAAAATTAAAACTCACTACAACCCCTATATTGAAGATTGCAGATCCTGATAAAGAATTTGTTGTGTGTACCAATGCTTGTAGAGAAGGGTTGGGAGGAGTGTTGCTGCAAGAAAATTATGTTATTGCATATGAGTCTAGGAAACTTAAGACACATGAACAGAATTATAGTGCATATGATTTGGAATTGGCGGCGGTAATCCATGCCTTGAAGACGTGGTGACACTATCTTCTTGGAAAGAAATTTACATTGATGACTGATCCTATTAGTCTTAAACACTTCTTTTCCCAGACTGATTTGAATGCTCGACAAGCCAGATGGCTATCTTTTCTTCAAGATTAGACATTTGAAATTTAGATCCAAAAGGGAGTGGACCCCAATGGATAAGTATTTGGTGGAATGTATTTAAGTATTTAATTTTGAAAATAAATAAAATGATTTTGTGCATATTGACCAAATGAGAATTATGAGATCATTTTCCAAATCCATGAGGTATGGAAAGAGGCTAAGATTTCCCCAAAAATCTTTCAAAAATCCTTGAAAGAATTTATTTCCAAATTAGATTTTTGAGGAAAAATCTAGTTTCCCCAATGAGGTGGAGAGTAGTTGGGAAGAGGTAAAAAGTTGGGAAAAGCAGAAAGCAGCCTTAAAAATCCCTAAATAAGGGAAGCCTAGGCAAACAGCAAGAAAATCACCCTGTAATTCTGGACACAAAATTAGAAACAGGCTTTGGGGAGAAAAAGCTTAAATAAGCTATTCTTGAACAGATTAGAGGTTGGTCTGTTCTGGAAGATGATCTCAGCTCGGGGGTGAGTTCTATGGACATAGGAAATCTAAGGTTGGGAGGATTGGTCAATTACAGAAGTGGTATGCTTAGAATATTCCTGTATGGTTTAAATTTCTAAATTTCCTTGCTGGGTGAATTTTGATTGTGAATGTTAGTTTATTTTAAACCTGAAATGGATCTTCCCTACATTTAACAGAATTATTGAGAAGCAATTTATCCTCTTAATTCTGTAGAGTTGTAGGAAATGAAATTATAGGGAGAACCAGCTAGAAGCTCTAAACCTGTACAAGTTTAAATCTGGAGGTTTAAACTACTCCTATAATCCATGAAGAATTTAACTTTAATCTGCTTCGGTAAAATTATTGATTTAAATAGTTATGAGCGAGACACTTAGCAGTAGAAGATTTTTGGTGTGATGGAAGAAAATGTAAATATTAAGGGCTGTACAACCAAAATAGATACCAAGTTGGGACATAATATATTTATGTATTTGTTAAGTTACTGCAAAACAAAAAAAGAAAACAAACCTGAGCTGAACTATATAAAATTTTAGTGCTCAGAAATGGATGTATTTTTATGAAACCAACAACATTAAATAAGAAATTTTCTCATTCCAATTCATGACCATCTCACTACTGGCTAGATCAATTAATAACTATATGAGTTACATGCATAATAGAGTAGAGCATGAAAGATTATTTCATTTAACAACCTTTTTCTATTGCTATGATAGTGAAATGGCAATAGGGAAAAGAACCAATTCCTTTTACATTCAAGGACAGTGTAAAATTTATAACCGTAGGAGTAGTGAAACACTGGTGGAACAAATATATATACTGTACTAAGATTCCTAAGATGGCAGTGAGTTAAATTCTAGAAAACAGAGATAGAAAATCCAGATACAAGAACATTGTAGGAACATTTTAAGTAGAACTACACTAGATAAAGAGTCTCAAGTACAAATTGATATATACTGGGGAAGGAAGGATATAAAACCCTCTGAGTTCACCAGATATTATCAGTGCATAATGTGACAGAGTTTATTTTAAAAGTAGATCATTCAAACCCTCGATTGTCAACCAGGACACAAATAGCAAATTATCCAAATGTCCAAATCTCAATAGATTCAAGTTATAGTTACATCAAAATTAGAAATAGAAATTAATAGGTTCGGAAGCAATGCCTCCATTTCTACTCGAGAATCATTGGTGAATACAGACCTGGAATAGAAGCAGAGTGAACATTAAAACTGAAAGTTGTAAGGAATAGCTCGACGAGTAAACTCATGAAAATTCTACTCCTTTCCATTACCTGTACACAATAAAATGTCTGCATGAATTAGATATTATTTTACGGTTGGGGTAGGCGAACTGAAATGATAAAATAATTGGAAACCAACGATAACCATAACTTGTTAATGGGAGAAGGGATGGTTAGTTAATTATCCTCACCTGAGAAAGAGAGAGAGTGCCTGAAATGAAACTCTGACCAAATTTTAGCAGAGGAAAAAAATGAGTAAACCGTGTGAGAAAATTCGAATGACAAGTTCAATAATAATAAACATCACAGTCGTTCAGAATTGGTACCTAACCGACTCCATCATGACACCATTCTAATACAGGTGCGATGAATAATCTTCCATCATTCCATGGAAGACTGAGTCGTTTGAAATGAACGCTGAGAATAACCCACACAACAACCTCATAGTTATGAAAAAGAAACAATTACATATATATAAAAATGTTGACATTCTATCCCTATGTTAGGGAATACGAATGTGAATAGCTTGAAACGAATTAGGGAGAGTTGAGAGCTCTGTGGCCTACCCTAAGGAAATCAAAATTTATGCAGGTGAGAGGGAAGAACTAAGGATGAGGGGAATATCCCATGTAATTCCTGCGTCCACCAAATTAAACTCAAATCATGACACGACCAAACAAGAATATCCATTTGGGTATGAGATGCAGTAAAAAAAAAATTTTATTGCTAGAACAAAATAAATTTTTTCTGAAAGAATATACAACCACGCCGTATGGGCCGTTGACTATTATTATAGGCGATTTGGGTTTTTAATAAATCCATCCACTTACAAACTACAGAGTCGCATGGAGGAAACACTGGAAGCCGTATACAATGCCATTGACAATCCAGACGTTTTGACTTGCATAAGGTTGATAAAAAAATAAAAATATTATATATGGATATGAGCCACCATATTTAAAATCCAGAGACAGAGAAACACAACACTTGTATCTGAACACGATAAGCACCATAACTTTGGAGGAGACGTCGATGTGTGCCAAGTCCTCGCCATAATGTAGAGGCAGCACTAATGCCTCGTTAGGTAAGGAAGCCGAAGGAGAAGCCAATAAGACCAGAGAGTAAGGAAGTAAAAACAAATGAACATGGTGTGTGTTATACCCATTTTTCGCCATAAATCTTAGGCGCATCCAACTGTCCAGGTGGCAACTATCCATCATCTCGCACACGGATAGAGAAACGACTGAGCGAGGTGAAACCGGACATTTCACAATTAACGCAAAACATACTAAAATTATTACCAACGTACTAATGTAGACCGGAGTAATAAAATAAGCTCGGAGACTTATCCATAAAACCAATATAAAATACCATACATTTAGATTTGGAAATATGGAAAGAGTAGAACGTGAATGTTCTTGTACAAGACTTTAAGAACGATGAGAATGAAATTAAATACACGGCAGACAAAGTACTCCTGATTATTAAATTGACATCAGATGAGGATTTATAAATAAACTTGTAACTTGAACGTCAATTTTGAACCATGAGAGCAGAGTAATACATGGCCTTCAACGTGGAACACAAAACAACAAAATCAATTCCGTCGCAAAGATCATATCATAGCCACGTTTTAACGTATGGGTCGAAATTCCCATAGTACATAAGGGAGTTGGACATAGTCCCTATTGTTGGTCGCTTTAATTGTTTTCACAATTCAAGCTCCACATAAATTTTCAACCCAAGGAAGTCTGTTTATTCCAAAGACAATAACGCACTGGATATGCTCAATTTCAAAAGCAAAAACAATTTTGTAGTAAAAAACCACACAATTATCAGTCATACAAATCTAATTATTCACACTCTGTTTAATCAAAGCTGAAGTCACTTAAGTTATAGCAGAATTAATTCCTATATTGCAGTTTAGAATCCAAATAAAGGGAAATCAATCTGCAGGAAAGGAAACCAATCAACCATAACAGGAACAGGACCCTATTCCTTTAAATAGGAACTTCAGCACCTGCTGCCTGACACTAATCACTCTGTAGAAAAGATAACTCAAGAGAACAGGACCCTATTCCCATGAACAGGAACCTTCAGCACCTGTCTCCTATTTCTAATCACACTGCAGGAAAAGAAACGCAATCAATGGAAACAGGACCCTATTCCTTTGTACAGGAACCTTCAGCACCTGCTTCCCAGCATCAATCATACATTCAAACAATTAACAGAAATAGATCTCTTAACTTCTTAAGAATGAATGTACTAAACACATGCAGCGTTAAAAGAAATAGAATGCTCAATAAACTACAGAACTGTGTAACTGGTGTTTCAGCAAACAGAATTAAAGTAAAGTGCGAATATCATAAAGAAATCAAACAAACTACAGGAATAGACAGGTGAATCTTGTGAGGAAGGTGGGCCCTTTCCCTCTCACAAGATTCCCCAGGGAAAGAATTAAATTGGAGCGCTCAAAAGGAACTTTTTATTCATCTGTCAAAAGAAATGATACATTACAAATGGAGTCTAGCTCCAGTTCTCTCAAACACAATGTTCTCCTGTAGCTTTCGAACTCGAACTCCCCTCTAATGATGATGTCTCCTCTTTTTTAAAGAGGATACATCTCTTACAATTACATGAGAGAAAATCTACGTTTATCCCAAATCTGTTCTTCTTTCTTAAAACAGGCTATTTTGTTCTTCCATGAAAAGATATTGTTACAACAGATACAAAAAGAGTACTATCTTCAGAATAATCCGTGTAACCACGTCTTCATGTTGTTGCCATTGTTCCAAAAAATACTCTTCCAGAATCACAAATTACAGATAGTGACGGAATTTGCGTGTCTGTTGGCTGTTTCAGCAACGGAGTCGACTGTTTCAGCAACAGAGTCGACTGTTTCAGCAACAAAGTTTGACTGTTTCAGTAATGGCCGATTGTTCCAGCACAGCATATAACTTATCTGCGATCTTTTAGACTTATGTTAGCAACAATCTACTTCGATTAATGATAAAATATAAGAGTACTATGGAATTATATGTAAACAGATTAAACATATAGTAAAGAAGAGTATTTTATATACCTTTGGATAAAGTGAATGAAAATGATAATGGAATCCTTTTTAAACATGGTTATAAAGGTAGGGTGCTGTCAAAATATATAGTAAAAATGATACATAGTGAGGTTCTAACATCCCCCCCAGCTGAAAGTGTTGCATGTCCTCAGACAACTCCTAGTCCGAGTCAGAGTCTGAGTACTGATTCTGGGCATACAAGTTGCTCAAGCAGTAGCTGGAGAAGGTGGCTTCTGTCAGAGCTCGGAATCCTCGATTGTTCTGCAATTGCTGCCATGCTACAGCTTCATCTCTGTCAGCCAATTGATAGTGACACTGATCTTTCTCTGAAGGCATCCATAGAATTGGAAAATGAAAATGGTAACCAATCCAGTTTTCACCACAATGCCGAATACATCTGATATAATTAGGTACCCTAGAAAGTGCATCTTGAAGATTATCAGGGCTAAAAGGGTGATAGTCTTGTCTTTCCTTACATGACTGCTGCCAAAACATAGTGTTGGCCTTCAATGTAACAGCCTCCTTTACTCTGATTTTTTGTTGACACTTTAAAAGTGTTGAAGCCTGTAGTTGTTGTATGTACCTATGCATTCCTGGCTTCCGCAAGAATTGGTGATATTGTGCTACAAACATGGCCGGACTTAATGGTTCCGGTCTAATCCAAAGGAGCCTATTCTCCTCATTATGGCTACTTGCAATAAACGCAGTTTGCCAGGTGAGCTGATTGGCCAGGAATGAAACAAATGCCCTTATTTCTACATCACCTACAATTGGAGTGAGATTGACTCTTCTATTCTCAGGTATGGCCTCGTTATGGAGATAAAGTTCACACAACAAATGTTGGTCACTTTCAGGGGCCTCAGCAAAAGTCTTAACAAATTGTTCTGCAGTAAGCAATTCATGAGGTCTGCCATCCTTTATTGCCTTCAATTGAAAATAAACCAAACGTTCAGAAAGGAAGAGAGAGTAATTTACAGAGGGTTTTCGGGTGGCCATCAACTTTTGCACTAATGAAAACATCAAAACCATCTTTTCCTTTGATTCCTTGACTTCCTTCTTGGAATCCCTGAGCTGTTGCAATGTCTGTTTCCAACTATCCCAGTTGGCATACATGTGATTCTGCCATGCTAACTTATGCTGCTGTAATATTTTATCTTGCTCTACAACATATTGTTTCTTCCATTTGTTCATAAGTTCTAATTGATTCCATGGCAGGGTCTGTGTCCCGGCATTAGAAGTACTGGTTTGGGGCATTGTCTGAGTGGCTGAACTGACTAACACAGGGCAAGATATCTGTGGTTTAGTTTCTTTTTCTAGACTTTTTGAGAGCCCTACTGGTTCTTGTGGAGCAGTAGGGCATTCTTCTTTTATTGCAGCTGATGTAGATGCCTCAGATACCTGAATTTTGACTACTTTGTACCCTGCCTGCTGGTAAATATTACCACACTCATGGCACATGTATTCTTTGCATGGTTCCTTATTTTGTGCTGATGTTGTGTGTGCTAGCATGTAGAGATTCAATTCTTTATCAAAGGCTTCTCGTGCCATGGTTAATTCATTCTTATAGGCTTCTAGTTCAGACTTCAAAAACTCATTTTCCTCCAATAAGGATGCCATAGTGTGTGAACCCTGTGTGCTGGTTGATTCTGCTGGGGTTGCCTGCTGATCCACAGCTGTAGCTGGTTCTTGTGGAGCAGCTACAACTGGTTTCCCTGTATTATCATGCTTGGTGTATGATTCTTGTACCACAGTGGCTGGTTCTTATGTTTCAGCCTCTGGGTAAGTGACTGGTTCTTGTGTGACAATCACTGTTTGAGCCATAAACGATGTCATATTATCCCGGGGCACTGGTTCTTGTGTGGCAGTGCCATCGGACGAGACGGGTTGGGGAATTTGAAATGGGGGTGAAGATTGAAGTTTTAACAGAATAGTGGCGGGGTCAGGGGAAATGGGAGTAACTCCTGTTTCAACAGTCATCTTCATTTTCCTTTTTGGTAGGAAAGCAGAGAAATCACTGTCTTTCCTTTTCTTTGTAGGGGAAGATTCTTTTCTGGGGGAAGGGATTTCGGAAGAAGTGAAAATTTGGAATGTGGCCCTTGTTCGTCGTTTTGAGACAGAGATTGTTGGGGTTCTTTTCTTCCTTTTATGAGTAGGTGGGGATGGGGGTGTTAGAGAGTCATCGCTAGGGATAGGAATAGTGGGAAGGGGTGATTCTACTAAGTGGGACAAACTTGGGGGTAGGTCAACTGGTTCTGAGGACGGAATCACTGGGGAGTCTGGTATATCGTCCAGTTGCCCTTCATAAGGACTCTCAAGAGCTTCTTGGGAACTCTCGGCTTGTTGGGGGATTTGGGCCTGTTGGGGAATTTCGACCTGCTAGGGAACGAGGAGTGGATTATTCAGAGGGGGGTTTTGGTGAGCAAAACCCCTCTGAATTAATAATTGGCATAAACGGTGATGGGTAAGGGATAACAATGGGAATTTAGCCCGTCTGCAATAATAGGACATGTTTTTGATACAACCAAGCAGATAATAGGGAATATTAACTAATCGACCATTCCTTAAATGATTCATCAAAACGAAGTCATGTTGGTAGACTACCTGGTAACGCCCTTCGCATGTCAAGTAGTGCTTGATGAATTCTGCTACTGTTGGCCATGGTCGAGGAAGTGAATGCAGACTTACACCACGGCCTTTAAGTTCAACTGGTTCATCTGGAAGAAGAAAATCTTGCTGTGCATTTAAAATAACTTGCTTCCTACTGAACCAGGGAGTCCCGATAACCGGAAAACCTGAAACTTGAGCTATGTCCTCCTTTGTAACTGAAATGCAGACCCCTTGAACCACTGAGAAATTCCCCTGAAGGTTCTGTGCGAACTCTAAAACTTGCTGCTGATCAAATTATCCTAACCTTTCGAAGTATGCTGTCCATCCTGCTTATTGAAAAATTTGATAGGCCTCTGGGAACATTTGAAGAATATTTATCGAACCAGGCTCGTGTCTGATAGCCGACCCTCCCATGGCTACTAGCTTGAGTTACATGCAGAGGCACAGAAGACAGAAACATATGCTTTGGTCAAGCTAGTTGTTGCAACAGAGGATGCAGAGTCTCAATGTCGGCGGAAATGGAATGAAGAATGACGGAGGATTGGTTGATGTGAAATGATTATTCATTTTTCGAAATTCCCCCCCCTACGTATGGTGCAATGATGATTGGGCATGTGGAGATTGCAATCATTATGAGTGAGATCCTCTCTTTAAAATATAATTTAACTGCATTACATTAAAACCACATACCTTACATTTTTACCTTTGGTTCAATAATTCGAAGTGTAGAGTGCTTCATAATGGCTTGATATTAATGGAAGAATCTGTAGATTTCTCTGAAATTTAGAACAGGAGCATAACAGGATCTGCTTAGTACTGAATAATTTTCACCCAAAGGATCTGAAGAGTAAAAGTGGAGAACTGAAAAGCTTGTATAGCAGAGGAAAGAAATAATGTTTTAATGATGAAAAGATGAATGACAGGTTGTTGAAACTGGTGTTTCAGCAACGGAAAAATGAATGACACGTTGCTGAAACTGGTGTTTCAGCAACGGGAAAAATCAGGAAAATGGGATATAATGACTTGGGTTTAAAACAAGTGGGGGAAGTGTTTGATAGGGGGTAACTTCAGCAGTAAGGGATAGGAAATACTAGCTGAAGGATGATATTTCAGGAATGGTAGAAGTGGGAAAAATGGAAAAAGGGCAATAATGTAGAAATGGGATGAAGGGATATTACTAGGAAATGGGATAAAATGAAGGAAACAAGCTTCTGTGATTGAAACTTCAGATCTTCTTATGATGGATCTGTCCCCCTTAATGAGCTTTTCCAGAATCTGCAAAATTCAATTGTAATATGTCAACCCTTGACAGGGATTATTAGTTTTAAATCTAATCTAATCTAATACTAAAAAAACAGTGCAGAAAATTAAATGCTGTGAGGAGCAGAAGACTCCCCTAGAAAAAGATAATGAATATCAGTCATGCAAGCAGTCTTGAAATCCTCTTTAGAAACAGGGCGCTAGTATAAACGAAGCCTATGACCATTGACTAGTAGAGGTGTTTTAGAATCATCAATTGTTAGAAGTATTACCGTTCCATTAGAAAAAACAGCATCTACCTCATATGGTCCAAGCCAACGTGTACGTAGCTTACCCTGAAAATTTTCAAACCGAGAGTCATACAATAAGGCCCAATTACCTTTTCGGAACTGCTTGTGTTTGATAATTTTATCATGCCACTTCATTCTCTGTTGTTGAATCATGGTTTTTTGGTGAATGGCATCTAATCTCTTTTCATCCAACTCAAGAAGCTGCTGTAACCTAGTTGTCTGCACATCAGTCAAGTCAAGATTAACAGCTAAAGCAGTTCTTAGAGTTTTGATTTCAAATTCCATAGGAAAAACAACATTTTTACCATAAACCAATTCATAGGGAGAAAAACCTGTAGTGTTTCTCCAAGTAGTTCTGTAAGCCCATAATGCTTCAGGGATCCTTTGAGACCAATCCTTCCGGTTGTCCTTCACTATTTTAGTTAGAATGGATTCTAATACTTTATTTGTGCTTTCCACTTGCCCATTGGCCTGGGGGTGGTATGGTGTAGTCATTCTATGATAAATATGATATTTCTGAAGGGTAGACTTAAAACCATGAGAATTGAATGGAGGTTCTCCATCTGTGACTAGCTCTCTAGGAATTCCAAATCTAGTGAAGATTTCTTCAAATAAGAAAGCTAGGACAGCCTCTTCATTGGCTCTAATAATTGCTTTGGCCTCCACCCATTTAGTCATATAGTATGTATAGACTAATATATAAGTTCTTTGATTGGATGGAGGATTAATGGGTCCTATGAAATCCAAGGCCCATCTTTCAAATGGTTCAGAAACTACCTGGGGGTTTAATGGCATTTGGCCTCTATGATTGGGTTGACCCATTCTCTGGCAGCTGTCACAAGCCCTTACATATTTCTTTGCATCCTTAAATAATGAGGGCCAATAGTAACCCATCCTCAGAATTTTGTGTGTTGTTCTCTTATCAGCAAAATGCCCTCCACAAGGGCCATCATGACAAGCTTTCAGTATATCATACACTTCATCTTCCCTAATGCATCTTCATATTTCCTGATCAAGCCCTGTGTAGAAAAGACACCCACTTATCCAGCTATACTTGGCACTTTGTTGAACAATTCTTCTCTTTTCTCTGTATGACAGGTGTGATGGTAATTTTCCTGCAACCAAATAATTAGCAATATCTGCATACCATGGAGAGTGAGCAGAAACTGCAAACAAATACTCATCAGGAAAAGAATCATCTACTGGAATATCATTGTCAGTTTTTAACTGTGAAAGGAAATCAGCCACCGCATTTTCTTTACCAGGCCGATCTACAATTGTGATATCAAATTCCTGTAGTAATAATAGCCATCTGGTAACTCTAGAATTTGTAACAGATTTGTTCATTAAATACTTAATAGATGAGTGATCAGTGTGGACAAAAGTAGAATAACCAGTGATATAGTGTCGAAATTTATTAATGGCATAAATTACTGCAAGAAACTCCTTTTCGGTAACTGTATAATTAAGCTCAGCAGGGGTCATATTCTTACTGATAAAGTAGATAGCATAAGGAATATGATTTTCCTCTTGTCCCAAGACAACTCCAATTACAGTGTCTGAAGCATCAGAAGATATATGAAAAGGGAGGGCCCAATCAGGCCCCCTCAAAATAGGAGCAGTAGACAACTGATGCTTGAGTTCTTCAAAAGCTTTTTGACAAGAATTAGTCCACTTAAATTCAGCATTTTTCATAAGCAACACAAATAATGGAGAAGCTATCTTAGAAAAATCTTTAATAAATCTTCTGTAGTATCCAGCATGTCCTAGAAAACTTCTCACATCGGTTTGTGTTTTAGGAACAGAAAGATTCTGAATGACCAATATTTTAGATGGATCTACCTGAATACCTTGAGATGAAATAAAATGTCCAAGCACTACTCCTTCACTCATCATCATATGACATTTTTCAGTACTTAAGGAGAGGTGAGCTTGTATACATCGTTTAAGTACCTTCTCAATATTTTGTAATGCATCTTCAAAAGACACACCATAAGGAGTAAAATCATCCATAAATATTTCCATAGAGTCATTCAGCATATCAGAAAATATTCCTATAACAGCCCTCTGAAAAGTTGTTGGTGCATTACATAGCCCAAATGGAAGAAATCTATTTGAAAAAGTTCCCCAAGGACTAGTGAAAGTGGTCTTGTCTTGTTCTTGGGGTGCAATTCTAATTTGGTTATACCCACTGAATCCATCTAGAAAAGAAAATAATTTCTTCCCTGACAGACTATCCAACACCTGATCAATGAAAGGTAAAGGAAAGTGATCCTTTTGAGTAGCTTTGTTTAAGGCTCTGTAATCAACACATACTCTCCATTTCCCATTTTCTTAGGGACAATTACCAATGGGGAAACCCATTCACTGTCAGATATGGGGTATATAAATCCTGCATTAAGCAATTTCTGAAGTTCTTCTTTAACAATTTCTCGTAAATTAGGGTTCATTCGTCTTTGGGGTTGACAGACTGGTCGGCATCCCTCTTTAATGTAAATTCGGTGAGTACATAATTCAGAAGAGATCCCTTTCATATCTGTGTAATCCCATGCAAATGCTTCCTTATATTCATGCAATAACTTCATTAACTGCTGTGTTTCAGCAACTGTTAGATCAGGATTTATGTTTAATGTCTTTCTAGGTTCAATTTCAACTGTTATACTCTTAGATGAGATGGTGGTTAATGTCTGAGATGAGTCTTCAGATTCAATATTTTCTTGGGTATCTGTTTCAAAAATTGCAGTCAATTGATTGTGTGTTTCAGCAATTACAGAAGAAGGTTCACACATAAAATTATTAATTATTTCATCCTTTGTATTGTCTTTAAGAGTTAAATCTTGCCCAATAGTTAGAATAGGCTGAATAGCATTATCATCATAATCCATCCACATAGAATCTTCATTATTAATTATGGGTGTAGTATGAGGATAAAGAGTAAGCTGTTTAGTTTCATAACCATTAGAAATTGTCATTAAACCAGATCTGCAACTGATAAAGGCATCAGCTGTGGCCAACCATGGCCTCCCTAGAATTAAGGGGTGTCCCCCCAGCTTTGTTTTAGTCTGCAATACAACAAAGTCAGCTGGGTAATTCCAGGATTCAACTGAGATAAGTAGATCTTCAACAAATCCTTCAGGTTTAATTGTAGAACGATCAACCAACTCTAGAATGGTGGGTGTATCTGTGATTGTTTTATTCAGATGTAACATTTGTGAAGTTTCAAGAGTCATTATGTTTATTGCAACACCTAAATCTACCAGAACTTGAGGAATCATTGTTTTACCAATTTGAACTGTCACGGTAGGATGGCCGGGATCACCATATTTCACAGGAGGGGTTTTTCCGGACATTAATGCAGATAAGTCACCCATCACATGTACTGTAAGAGGATCTTTAGTTTTCCTACCAGATTTCTTAACACAAATATCCCTTATTGTTCTGGCATAAATTGGTACATCTCTTAATGCTTGTAAAAGTGGAATTTTAACATACAAATTTTGCAATTCCCCTAAAATATTAAAAGCAGGTGTTTCAGGCGTTCTAGTTAAAACCAAACGCTCGGGGAATGGTGGTTCTGTTATTTCAACACTCTTGTTAGAAGGTGGTTGTGCTTTCTTATGTTTCTCAGTTTCCTCTTTATCAGAATCAGAAAAAGTTATGTCATCAATAATAGGCTCTACTATTTTCCCAGATCTTAAATGAATATCATTACATTGCATAGTAGGAAATATAGACTGATTCTGAATATCAATGATTTGCACAACTTTATTATTGGGGTTAGGATTTGGTTGCACAGGTAGCTGGGGTCTCATTTGGTTATTTGGCGGAGCATTTGATGGCAGAGGAAGTGGTTGTTGGAATTGAGGCAATTGATTTGGATACGGGAGTTGTTGGCTTCTCCAATTTGAATTCCAAGGGTTAAAAGAAGATGGCTGTTGTGGAGGCCAAGGAGTCCACATTGAAGGATCAACAAAGGGAGGGTTTGATTGTTGCATGGGTGGGAAATTAATTTGATTAAAGGGTGGGTATTTCATTTGATTAAAGGGAGGGTAATTTGTTTGACCGAAAGCATAATAATTATTCCAATGATTAAATGGCATACTAGAGTTCATACCTTGTCCTTTTGGTTGCCATTGTCTTCTTTGAGTTAGCAGGTAAACTGCTTCAACTTCTTCTTCTATTGGCTGTAATGCTGCCTTTGTTCCTGGTAGAGATGGACATTGTTTTGTTTCATGATATTTCTCACAAAGGGTACAGATTGGTATTTTGTCCAGTGGGCATTCCCTTAGTGGATGTTTGTCTCTGCACTTCGGGAAAAAGACAGCCAGAGTTGCTTCTGGTTTAGCCTGCTTCTTCTTAACTTGCAAAGTGTCAATTTGTGAAGCAAAAGATCTTAACATCTCAGTTTTAAATTCTTCAAGTAAATTACCTATTTCAGCTCTTGTTGCTCCTCCACTGGCTGATTTCTGCACTCTTGAATAGGTGGGATCTTTATTACTTACTCTATTCCTTGCAGCTCCCCTTGAACACCTCTTAGAAAGTTCAACAATCTCATCATATGATTCTTTAGATATATCCCCCTTGCCAAGCATATTTAACATGTCTAAACAATCATCCCTTAAACCTCCAAGTAATATTGTTTTGCGAATTTCCTTACTTATATTCAGATGATCAGATCTCTGTATATTGTACTGCAGCCTTTCTACATAGTCCTCCAAATTCTCATCCGGCTTTTGTGCCATATTGAATAGTTCATCCTTCTTTTCTCTCGTCCGACAGTAGTCTTGATATTTAAGAAGAAATTTCTATTTCATCTGCTCCCAAGTTGTGATTACCTGACTCCCAAGGCTCATGAACCATCTTAAAGCATTTCCTTTTAAGGTTGCTGGAAACAGTTTCAAATTTTGAGCATTAGTAACATAATCATAACTTCTGCATAATATATCAAATTCAAAAAGAAATTCATCCGGATCTTCAGAGGATAAACCATGAAAGTTAGGTAAAGCTGACAATGGAATGTTTTTCATAGGAGTTGTTCCTGCAGGGAGATCATTGATAGGAAATCCCAAGGTAGAGAGAGAATTTTCATCCTTTCCTTCTCCTTCAGGATCTACACATCCTCCACCAAAGAAATCTTCATTGTTTCCTTCCATTGTCTATTCTCCTACTGCACTTGCTCGATCGTCAAGATCTTCTACTGGCTCTTCAATGTTCTCCACTGGTCATCCAACACTCTCTATTACTTCCTCAATATGCTTTGCTGAATTGCTAGCACTTTCTTCTGACTCTCCAGCACTGACTGCTGGTTCTTTAATCACTGGCTCCTCTATATTTTCAGGACCCACAACTTCCTTTGTTTTGTAATCTGATTGAGGGGAGTGCTGAAGTTTTGGTCTTCGAGAACTTAATCTCTGTGATGATTCAGCCTTTGATACAATCTCGTCAACGAAAGTCTTTCTTCCTCCCCTTCCTTTGCCTTTGCCACCTGTGGGGTTAGTTTTCTTCTGGTTTCCGCGTCCTCTCATACAATCTGCACATCTAGAAAGAAAATATTAATTCTTTTGAAATCTATAATTTCCTTCCCCGGCAACGGCGCAAAAATGTTGGTCGCTTTACTTGTTTTCACAATTCAAGCTCCACATAAATTGTCAACCCGAGGAAGTCTGTTTATTCCAAAGACAATAACGCACTGGATATGCTCAATTTCAAAAGCAAAAAAAATGTTGTAGTAAAAAACCACACAATTATCAGTCATACAAATCTAATTATTCACACTCTGTTTAATCAAAGCTGAAGTCACTTAAGTTATAGCAGAAGTAATTCCTATATTGCAGTTTGGAATCCAAATAAAGGGAAATCAATCTGCAGGAAAGGAAACCAATCAACCATAACAGGAATAGGACCCTATTCCTTTAAATAGGAACTTCAGCACCTGCTGCCTGCACTAATCACTCTGTAGAAAAGATAACTCAAGAGAGCAGGATCCTATTCCCATGAACAGGAACCTTCAACACCCGTCTCCTGTTTCTAATCACACTGCAGGAAAAGAAAGGTAATCAATGGAAACAGGACCCTATTCCTTTATACAGGAACCTTCAGCACCTGCTTCCCAGCATTATACATTCAAACAAATAACAGAAACAAATCTCTTGACTTCTTAAGAATGAATGTACTGAACTCATGCAGTGTTAAGGAAACATAATACTCAATAAACTACAGAACTGTGTAACTGGTGTCTCAACAACAGAATTAAAGTAAAGTGCAAACAACATAAAGAAATTAAACAAACTACAGGGACAGTCGGGTGAATCTTGTGAGGAAGGCGGGCCATTTCCCTCTCACAAGATTCCCCAGGGAAAGAATTAAATTGGAGCGCTCAAAAGGAAATTTTATTCATCTGTCAAAAGAAATGATACATTACAAATGGAGTCTAGCTCCAGTCTCTCAAACACAATGTTCTCCTGTAGCTTTCAAAATCGAACTCTAATCCCCTTCTAATGATGATGTCTCCTCTTTTTAAAGAGGAGACATCTCTTACAATTACGTGAGAGCAAATCTACATTTATCCCGAATCTGTTCTTCTTTCTTAAAACAGGCTATTCTGTTCTTCCATAAAAAGATATTGTTACAACAGATACCAAAAGAGTACTATCTTCAGAATAATCTGTGTAACCACGTCTTCATGTTGTTGCCATTGTTCCACAAAATTCTCTTCCAGAATCGCAAATTACGAATAGTGGCGGAATTTGCGTGCCTGCTGGCTGTTTCAGCAACGGAGTCGACTATTTCAGCAACGGAGTCGACTGTTTCAGCAACGAAGTTTGACTGTTTCAGCAACGACCGATTGTTCCAGCACAACATATAACTTATCTGCGATATTTTAGACTTATGTTAGCAACAATCTACTTCGATTAATGATAAAATATAAGAGTAATATGGAATCATATGTAAACAGATTAAACATATAATAAAGAAGAGGATTTTATATACCTTGGGATAAAGTAAATGAAAATGATGATGGAATCCTTTTTAAACATGGTTATAAAAGGTAAGGTGGTGTCAAAATATATAGTAAAAATGATACATAGTGAGGTCCTAACACCTATGTATGTGCATAGTAATACAACAACGATATAAAGCTCTACGACTATGCAAAATCATGGAACCCATACGATACATAGCGTAATCTCATTTGATGTGAAAAAGGGAACTACATCAAAATCCCTCTTAAATATCCTTAGAGAAAGAAAAAATTAGAATATCATTGGAACAAATTGAATTAATGCCCTAACTCTAATAATAGGAATTGGTGTATTAGAGAGAAAAAATTTTGTGTGGTGTGAGACGAGGTGCGTTACAGTCCATCCTTTACTTGTGACAAGGGAAACTATCGACTGAATGATTGTATATAGAGCCACAGGTGCAAATATATCATCATAATCCTCTCCCTCTTTTTGTGAGAATCCTCGAGCCATGAACTTGGCCTTGTATTTTTCAATACTTCCATAAATTCTATGCTTAATCTTGTATATCCACTTAGAAGTTACCACAGATTTCCCCTTTGGTCTCGAAACAAAATTCCATACATCATTCTTCATAATAGATTTATATTCTTAGGCCATATCATCTTTATAGACTTGTTCTCTTATGGATTCTTTGAATGTGGAAAGTTTAGCTTGAATCATGGTGGTCATGGCTACAATATATCCTTGGTACATGCATGGCTACTTCCTTGATCTTTGAGTGGTCAAATGTCTATCAACATCCTAAAGCATGTCTCAAAGCCAAAGTGATCTCTTCCTAGTACAAGGATTACTAGGAGGAGAATCTAAGGGATCCATGTGATTCATGGGATCATCAGCAATATTGGTCTAATATTCGAGCACAGATGGGCCATCCAAGGTATCCATTTCTTCATTATTCTTGGGAGGGGGAAGCGAAGGAAGGTCCCAAGCTTTTCCAAGCGTGGCATCTTCATCAAAATCCCTGCTAATTTCAACCTTCCTTTGACCAGGAAAATATATTCTAAATGATTTATAATTTTCAAAACACCCCACAAACATACCTTTTATTCCAGTAGCTTCCAAATTGTTCCTCTTCTCTTTTGGCACATGAAAGTATACAAGGAAACCAAAGATAAGGAGATAACTCACATCGGGCTTGAAACCTGTGAATTCTTCTTCGAGTGTTTTTTTGTCTAATTCTTGATGGGGAACCTTGTTTTGAACATATACAACAAAATTTGTTGCTTCTCCCCAAAGAAACTTTGGTACCTTTTGATCATGGAGCATGGCATGGGCGGTTTCTACAATGGATCTGTTCTTCCTTTCAGCTACTCCATTTTTTTTGGGAGTATAAGGTGTAGTTGTTTCTTTCTTGAAGCCTTCCTTCTTACAAAAATCAATGAATTCATTTGAAGTGTACTCTCCACCATTTTTAGACCTGAATATTTTAATTTTCTTCCTTGTTTTATTTTCAATCAAGGATTTGATTCCTTGTTAGGTCCCTATATCACTAGTATAGCCCCTTATTATTGTTAGTGTAAACCCCTTATTGTTATTATTGTACCCTTGTAACCCCCATTTTTTTATTATTGTGCCCTTAAATTATTATTGTTAGGTCGGCTAGGATTACATTATGGCCCCATGGACTCCTATATATAGAAAGGAGGTTTTGTGAATTATATCATCCAAGAATTGTTCATTTATGTAATGTATTGGAGGTTTCCCCCTCGAAGTGGCTTATTTCTAAGGCGTGGATATCTCTTTTCTTCTATTTTTGGAGCTGGTTACACAACATTTGGTATCGGAGCTTGGGATTCTAGGGTTTCGCTGCTCCAAACAGGTCATCGTGGCATTTTCGCTATAACTTTTTTTCTACGAAGTTTCAGAAGCTGAAATTTTTAGGGTGCGAAGAAAAAATCCTGAGGAAGCTTTTATAAAAATTTCAGAGTTTGGTTCACAATAATTTCGGAGATATGATCTGTGGAAGTCAGGTATTTTTTCAGGCTCCTAAACAGGTCATCGTGGAATTTGCGCTATAAAGTTTTTTCTACGAAGGTTCAGAATCTGAAATTCATATTGTGCGAAGCTGAAATCCTGAGGAAATTCATCAAAAAATTTCAGAGCTTGGTTCGCAATATTTTTGGAGATATGATCTGTGGAAGGTAGTGCTTTTTCAGGCTCCTGAATTTCATCTCAAAGAGGTGATCGTGGGAAAAGTTCAATAACTCTCTCTCTGAATATTGGTTTGGAGTGCCGTCAAAAGTGGTCACAAGTACACGGCCTATAGTTTCTTCTCTATCAATGTTAGAGACAAAGGAAAAAACAGTGACACGTGGCAAGTCGTACAAGTTCGCTCTACTGAACCAGTCCAGAATTAGGTCATTGTGGGAGATTGGACACAACTTTGTCTTGGAGAATCAAAATCGGGTCATACCTATGGCATTTGAAAGAAGCTTCAGAGGGCTACTACAGGGCTGAATTTCAGATATCGAAGATTTTCAATTACCGAGATAATTCAATTTCAATATCGAGCTCCTCAAGGCTAGTAAAAGGTGTGTATTTTTTTCCGAATTGCATAAGTCTTGTTTGAAGAATCAAGTTGAATTGATTCCAAGGGAATATTGTAGAATAGATATCAATATTGGATTCTAAAATGGCCCCTAAAAGAATTCAACACCCATTAAGCCTTCAGAAGGCTCTACTATGACTCATGAAGATGAAGAATTGCAACATGATCTATCAAAATTACAAGAGCAAATGCAACAGTTTTCACTCTCGCAAAGAGAAACAAAAAATGAAATGGAAGTTTTGAAGAAAGGCATGGAAGTGAAGATGGACGGTTTAAAGAAAGGCGTGGAAGCTAAGATGGATGACATGAAAGACAACATGGAAAACATGAAGAGTGATCTAAAAGCATACATGGAAGGCTTGATGACAAGCTTAAAACCAGAAATGATTCCTAATGGCGGAAATATAGGAGAAGAACCTCCTGATGAGAACAAAATAAATGTTAATTGTGATTTCATAAACTTTACGAAGGTTCAGAATCTTAAATTCGTATGGTGCGAAGCTGAAATCCTGAGGAAATTCGTCAAAAAATTTCAGAGCTTGGTTCGCAATATTTTTGGAGATATGATCTGTGGAAGGTAGTGCTTTTTCAGGCTCCTGAATTTCATCTCAAAGAGGTGATCGTGGAAAAACTTCAATAACTCTCTCTCTGGGCATTGGATTGAAGTGCCGTAAAAAGTGGTCGCAAGTACACAGACTGAAGTTTCTTCGCTATCAATTTCAGAGACAAAGGAGAAAACAGTGACACGTGGCAATTCGTACAAGTTCGCTCTACTGAACCAGTCCAGAATTAGGTCATTGTGGGAGATTGGACACAAATTTGTCTTGGAGAATTCAAATCAGGTCAGACCTGTGGCATTTGAAAGAAGCTTCAGAGATCTACTACAGAGCTGAATTTCAGATATCGAAGATTTTCAAATACAGAGATAATTCAATTTCAATATCGAGCTCCCAAAAGCTAGTAAAAGGTGTGTATTTTTTTTCCTAATTGCATAAGTCTTTGCTTCCAATTACACACTGCTATATTGATTCAAGGAACTTGTAATAGACATCAAATATTGGAATCTAAATGGTTTCAAAATAATTTAACACCCATTAAGCCTTTAGAAAGCTCTACTATGACTCATGAAGACGAAGAATGGCAACATGACATATCAAAATTACAAGAGCAAGTGCAACAAATTTCTCTCTCGCAATGAGCAACAAAAAATGACATGGAAGTTTTGAAGAAAGCAAAGTGAAGTGGAAGATGACAAGCCCAAGAAAGGCGGGAAGCTAAGATGAATGACATGAAAGACAACATGGGAAAACATGAAGAGTGATTCAAAAGACAAGAAGTTGACGGATAAGCTAAAACCCAAATGATTCCTAATGCATGAAACATAAGAGAAGAACTTCCGATGAGAACAAAATAAATGTTAATCGTGATTTAATAAACTCTAATGTTGGCGGGAAGAACCACCATATTCCAAAAATGGATATGAGGAAGTTTGATGGAAAGGATCCTGTAACATGGATACTACAGATGGAGCAATATTTTGATCTCCATAATTTCCAAAACACACAAAAGGTACGCATTGCAACTTTACATTTAGAACAAAATACATTTGTATGGTATCGATGGCTTTGCTCCCGTAAAAAAATTGTCACTTGGTCAATTTTTACGGAGGAAATGATAGCGCATTATGAGATACAAAGAGCAACACCTTCTTTAGCCAATTGATAAATCTCAAACAAAAGGGTTTTAGGTAAAAGGCACGAGGACTTCCAAAATTTAATATATAAGAATTGATTCTATAGAGGGAAATAGCGAAGATTGATCTCTTCATAGGTACTTAAAGGATAACATCCAACAATGAGGTTTGCCTTTAGGAACCTGATTCATTGGAGAAGGCATTCAGGGTGGCAAGAAAATTTGAAAGAAAAATTATGAAGTATGCTGAAGCCCACCACTCAACTTCTATGAAATAGCTGGGCGTTATACACCTAGATTTCAACAACCTAGCAAGTGCTGATGACTACAATAAATTAGCAGTGGAGCAAAAGGCTTGCTTACAACAGATAACAAATACACTAAAGGTCATAAGTGTGCTAAGTTAAAGTTAAAATTATTTTATATATAGATTGTGAAGAAGAAGAAGAATAGAACAAGAAGAGGATATACACTAGGAACTATCCCTAGAAGAGGAAGAAATGAATCCCACCATATCGTGTAATGCACTGGCAGGAATTACCACTCCTCAAACTCTCAAGATAAAAGGACAAATCAAGAAGAAAAAGGTAATAGTATTGATTGATTTAGGTAGCATAATTTTATTCATTGTAAGGTAGCCAAGGAATTAAATTGTTTCCTATACCTAGCACCAAAATGTCAAGTGATGGTTGCAAATGGAGGAACTATAAATTGCTCTAGAAAATGCCATAATATCAAGCTAACCATGGGGGAATATGTATTGAATATTCCAATGCTTTCCATTCCTATGGGAGGTGCTGATGTTGTACTTGGAGTACAATTGTTACAATCTTTGGAGATGATAGCTTTTAATTTTCAAGAACTTTTCTTGAATTTTTTTTCGGAAGGAAAGGAAGTCAAATTACGGGGTATTGCAGGGAAGCCAAGAAATATAATAATCTTTAATGTCATGACAAATATTCTAAGGAAAGAACAACGAGGCGTAATTTCACAATTATGCTCACCAGAAGTTCCAATACCAAAATCATCTATTTCTGGAGATCTCCAAAAAGTCTTGGACAATCATTCCAAGGTGTTTGAAACTCCCAAAGGACTCCCACCTATTCGTGATCATGATCATGCTATTCATTTGATTCCAGGAGGTGTTCCTCCAAACATCAGGCCTTATAGATATCCTTACGTCCAAAAGAGTGAAATTGGACGTATGATTGCAGAAATGTTAGAGGCGGGTATAATTCAACCTAGTCAAAGTTCTTTCTCTGCTCCTGTAGTATTGGTACACAAGAAGGATGGATCATGAGTAATGTGTCCAGATTATAGGGAGCTCAATAAGCTCACCATTAAAGATAAATTTCCCATTCCTGTGATTGATGAATTATTGGATGAATTACATGGAGCAATTTATTTTACCAAGTTGAATCTTCATTTAGGATATCATCAAATTAGAATGAAGACTGAAGATATTCCAAAAACAGCATTTCGAACTCATGAGGGTCATTATGAATTTTTGGTCATGCCTTTGGCCTTACCAATGCACCTTCTACATTTCAAGGGTTGATGAATTCCATTTTCAAACCCTTCCTTAGAAAATTTGTGCTAGTATTTTTTGATGATATACTAATCTACAGCAGGTCTTGAAGGATCATGTTGAACATGTTGACAGGGTGCTCAAACTATTGCAGGAGAAACAATTATATGCAAAAACATCCAAATGTTTCTTTGGAGTACAAGAGGTGGAATATCCGGGTCATATTGTATCTCACGAGGGTGTTAAGGTAGACCCTAAAAAAATTAAAGCCATTAAGGAATGGAAAGTCCCCACAACCATAAAGCAGTTGCGAGGATTTCTCGGGTTAACAGGGTATTATCGCAAGTTTGTTAAGAATTATGGGAGAATAGTAGCACCTATAACAACATTATTGAAGAAAGATGCATTTTCATGGACTCCTGAAGCAACTAAGGCCTTTGAACATCTTAAAGAGGCAATGTGCCTAGCACCGGTCTTAGCTACACCAGACTTCACAAAAACCTTTATCGTGGAATGTGATGCCTCAGGAAATGGAATTGGTGCAGTTTTAATGCAGGAAGGAAGACCCATTGCTTTTGAAAGTCGTCCAATCAAAGGAAAGTATTTACAGAAACCTATTTATGAGAAGGAAATGTTAGCAATACTGCATGCACTAAAGCAATGGCAAACTTACCTAATGGGAAGACACTTCAAGGTAAAAAATGATCATGATAGTCTTAAACACTTTTTGGAACAAAGACTATTGTCAGAAGAGCAGCAAAAATGGGTCACAAAGATGTTGGGTTATGACTTTGAAATAATCTACAAAAAAGGAAAGTTTAATGTTGTTGCAGATGCACTCTCAAGAAAGAATGAAGAGGTGGAAGCATTGCTTTGTGCCATTTCTATTATCCAACCAGATTGGATAACCGAAGCAAGAGATGATTGGAAGAAGGACAAAGATGTATGGACACTCATTCAAAAGTTGCAGCAAGATCCTAGTACATCTGATACATTTAGTTGGAAAAATGATTCCTTATGGTACAAAGATCGCTTATATCTTTGTAAGAATTCCCAACTAAAACAAAAGATTCTTTTTGAATTGCACACTTCTCCTTTAGGAGGACACTCAGGATTTTTAAAAACTTACCACAGGGTGAAGAAATAATTTTTTTGGGATGGCCTTAAATCTGATATTCAAAAGTTTGTGGCGGAATGTTTGGTTTGCCAGCAGAATAAAGTGGAAACAATTAAGACCCTGTGACTTCTACAACCTTTATCCATTCCAAGTCAACGTTGGGAGGAGATTTCAATGGATTTTATCACAGGTTTACCTAAGTCCGAAGGAAAGAGTGTCATCATGGTGGTAGTTGATAGACTCACCAAGTATGCACACTTTTGTGCATTATCTCATCCATTTAAAGCAAGTACAGTTGCTACTACATTTATGGACAGAATTCAAAAGCTACATGGAAGCCCAAGGGTTATTGTGAGCGACAGAGATCCCATTTTTTACTGGAAATTTTTGGACGGAGTTATTTTCTTGTTTGGGTACTCAATTAGCTTATAGCTCATCTTATCATCCTCAATCTGATGGTCAAACTGAGATCGTAAATAAATGTTTGGAAGGATATCTTCGTTGTTTTGTATCTCATAAACAAACACAATGGGTCAAGTGGTTACCTCTTGCTGAATGGTGGTATAACACTTCCTTCCATACTGCAGCAAAAATGACCCCATTTATGGCACTTCATGGATATCATCCACCATCCATCACATCATCTTTAAGGGAAAATTCGAAGGTTCAAGCAGTGGAAGATCACATCGAGCATCAGCAAGAAGTTCTCCAACTCTTAAAGGATAACCCGAATTTGGCACAAAATCGAATGAAACAACAGGCAGATCAACATCGTAGCGAGAGAAGTTTTGATGTAGGAGATTGGGTATTTTTACGGCTACAACCATACAAACAAATGTCCCTCAAGCAAGAAAAGAAGGATAATAAATTATCGCCAAAGTACTATGGTCCTTACAAGGTGTTGTAAAAGATTGGTACTATGGCATACAAATTGGAGCTTCCTGCTTCTTCGCGAGTACATCCAGTTTTCCATGTTTCATGCTTAAAGAAGGTTATAGGTGAAGATCTTCCAGTTCAAA